>PVIC010044701.1:0-14921 GCA_004025085.1 Thryonomys swinderianus
ACCTTATTAACTAATAAAACGGTGCTTATCTCTACAGGCACAGATTAAATATTTTCTCCACAGTTACATTCTATATTTTTCAATAGTCTTCACTTCTTTTTGTGTACATTTGGTTTTCATACACACATCGTTCTTTCATTAATTGCTTCTAAATGATACTGTCGTTTTAAGCATTGTCTTCTGTTGCATCGCTCTGATTTCCCATCTCTCTCCGCGGATACCCTCGGTGTTGGTGTTTGCTCTGCACCCCTGTTTTCTGGGGTCTCCGGCAGGGCAAAGTGAGGCGTTTCCTCCGCCTTGGACCTCTTTCAGAGAACCGCCCTTTTTGTAGCCGGTGTTCTTCTCTTCAGCTCTTGAGCCACCCAGCTAACCTCTCAGCAAGGCTGGGACTCGGGGGAGGGAGGGGAGGAAGGCACCGGGCGTGCGGGTCAGCAGTGCGCTACAACGTAATAGAGCGAGATAAATACTATTTCAATAAAAAACTTTTAGGTTAAGGAGTCATGAAAAAGATTCATGATGACCAAAACTCCAACCTCTTCTGTAAAGTCGGAGTTAGCAGCGGTTGCGTTCCAGGCCACACGGCAGCTGAGGCTGGGGCGGAGGAATGCCGATCCCGCGGCCCAGACGGGTCGCTCTGTGGGCCCGGACGGGGTCCGTGTGGTTTGAGGGTTTGCCCGGAACCTCTCCGGGGGCTGACGATGTCAGCCCCTTTTCATCTGTTCAGTGGCCATTTGGATTTCCTGCTTTGGGAAATGCCAGGATTTGTCCACTTATTTTCCTATTGAGCTGTTTATCTTGTGAGTTAGAACCAACTTAAGTATTAAAATACAAGGACCACTTAAATTATATTGTTGCCAATGTCTTTACTCATTTTATCACTTGATTTAACTTTATTAATGCTTTTGATAAACTGAGGTTTCTAACATAAAAATATCAAAGCTGTTGAGATTTCCTTTTGGCATGTTGCTGTATGTAACTTTTTCAAAAAGCTTTTTGATATCCTGAAGCTTTTACAATACTACATGTTATTATAGTTTAAATTAATTACAAGTGTATGTATTTTAAATGTATCATTCATATCCATAAGCATAAAAATTGGACGTGAAATTGGGTGAATTATCAAAAGGTGAACCGTATAAGCACCAGCGAGGTGGAATCAGAGCGCTGAGGAAACTCTGAGAACCCTATTTCCTATCCAGTTCAATAACTACCCTTTTCCGCCGCTACCACCATTTAAACAATTTTAAACAAATGTGTGGAATTTAATGTGAGATTTCAGTGCCTGCGGACGTCGTGTGAGGTTTCAGTCTGACCAAGTATGCACCTGCCGCGCGGGGAGCAGCCCCCGGCGCCGCACAGCCTGGGCGGCCGCGCAGCGTCGCTCTTTCCCCCGCGTCCGCAACCACCGCCTTCGCGACGATCCACGTTTCAGGTTCCGGAGCAGAGCGACCCAGGGCGGTGCCGCGGGGGCCTGAGGGCCGCGTCCTCCGCGGGGGCTGCCGCCTCGTAGGTTTCTGATGTGTGGGAAGCGGCTCAGCGTGGGGCAGCTGGGCCGGGCACCTCTGCCCGGGGTTTGGGGGACACTCCCGAGTCGGGGTCTGCGCGTTACGGGGCGGCCCGGGGGCCCCCGGGAAACGCGCTCTGGCCCCGGGAGAGCCCCCGCTCCGCGCTGGGCCCTTTTCCGTCTCGCTCTGCTTATTCCCCGTTCTATGGATGTGACAGGAACGCACGCCCTTAGCCTTTAGAAGTTCAGTTGAGAGTCAAGCTCGGACACAACCTAAGAGCAGTCACGGCGCGAAGAGACCTCTCGGATGACGCTTGTGGACAGCAGGCAAACGAGTCAAAAACAACTGTGTATTGTTCTCTTGAGTTCCTGATTTTGAGATTTAGATATTAATCAAACTGTCTCCTGATCTTTAGCTTGTGCCCAAAAAGTCCTGTAATGTCTAACCACATCACCCGATTCTATACACGTAAGCACTATGGCTAAAGCATTATAAAAAGGGACGGAAAAATAAACTCGGCGCCTTCAGAACGTTCTGAGGTCCCCCCGACCCCACCTTTGCCTGTCTTGTGCCTTCTCCATCCTCACCCGACTCGGGCCCCGGCACCGAAGAGCCTCACTCAGACCTGTTCCCTTCACGGCTAAGCTGATTGACGTCCCTTTTTCCTCCATCTCCTCATCAGCCCTTGTTATCTTTGGTCTTTTTGGTAACAGCCAGTCTAACTGGAAGGAGGTGATACCTCACTGTGGTTTTGATTTGCTTTTTCCTCATGTTGAGTGAAGTTGAACATTTTTGTGAACATCTTTGAGCCGTATGTACAGTCATCTCTGGAGAAATACCTATTCAGTTCTACTGCCCACTTATTAATCAAATACTTTATTTTAGATTTTTTGCTAATGAGGTTCTTGAGATCCTTATATATTCTGGATAGTAACCCTTTATTAGGTGCATAGTTTGCAGATATTTCATCCATTTTGGAGGTTGGTCTTCATTCTGCTGTTTCCTATGCATGCAGCTTTCGGTTTATTATAGGTAAGTTTTTCTGACACGAGGGTTTGTTTCCTATGCTTTTGTGGTCTTACTGCGGGAAAATCAATGCCCACTCCAGTGATTTGAAGTGTTTCTGTGTTTTCTTCTAGTAGTTCCAGAGTTTTAGATTTTACACTTAGATCCTTAATTCTTTTTTAATTGACTTTGTCATATTGTGAGAGGGGTCTTGTTTTATTCTCCCGTTTATAGAAATTAACTTTTCCCAGTATCATTTATTGAAATGACCCTCTTTTCTCCAGTATGTGGTCTTGAACTCTTTGAAGATCAGTTAGCTGTGGAAGTATAGTTTCCTTCCAAGCTTCCTGTTTTAGTCTTTTGGTTGATGTATTAGTCTGTCCTGATATCAATACTCTGTTTTCATCACTATCGCTTTGTAGTCCATTTTGAGCTTGGGTAGTGTAATGCTTCCTACTTTCTTCTTTTTACCCAAGATTGCTTTGCCTATTGATGGATATTTTTAGGCCCTTAAAATATGATTGGTTTTTTTATTTCTGCAAAAAAAGTCATTGGTACTTTGATAGAGATTGCATTGAATATGTAAATTAATTTGGATAGATTGAGTATTTTAGTGATAATTCTCCCAGTGTATGAACTGAATAAATTTAATAAACCAGTTTTTTATTTCCTGTTAAATATTATAAAAAATTAATGAAAAATGATGCAACTTTTAGTCATCTTGTATAAGAATAATCTGATTGGTAAGTGGTTAATTTCTTTCATCAGTTTTTTATAGTTGTCATTGTGCAGATTTTTCATCTTTTGGGTAAAATTCATTTCTCACTCGCTTTTTCTTAATTATTGGAAATGGGGTTGTTTAATTGATTTCTTTTTCAGGCATTATGCAACTGGTCCCACTGAGTCCAGAGAATATATGCCACAGACACACAGAAAATATTATTGAAATACTACTAAGAATAGTTGTATCATTCTATTGTGTATCTACTAAATGTATTAGTTTTAATGGTTTTTGGCAGGGTGTTTGGACTTTTCTATGAATAAAATCATATATTATTCAGACAGTGATGATTTGACTTTCTTCTTTCCAGTTTATATCACTTTAATTTTTTTTCTCTTGCTTGATTGGTCTGGCTATAACTTCCAGTACTGTGCCAAATAAAAGTAGTGAAAATAGAATCATTAGTATGTTTAGGTGTGTTTCTTCTATAATTTATTCAGAGTTTCTGTTATAAAGGGATGTTGAATTTTGTCAAGAGCTTTCTTGAATCCATCAAAATATATTTTTTGTCTTTTGCTGTTGATAAATCACGATTATTTGGTGTAAACTGAGCCAGTCCCTCATCCCTAGATGAATCTCACTTGACCATGGTGAATATTCCTTTTAAGGAGCCATTGGGTATTGTTTCCTAGTACTTTGCTGAGGACTTTTGCATCTGTGTTCATCAAGGATATTGGTATGCACAGGATACACAGCTTTCTTTTGCTGTATCCTTGTCAGATTTTGGCATACTGGCCTCGTTGAATGAATTTGGAAGAATCACTTCACCTTTAGCCTTTTGGAAGGGTTCAATGAGGATAGCTATCAGTCCTTTAAAAGCTGGCAGCAGAGTACTATGTACTTATATTAAGGGGAAATGTTTTATACTGTAAATCTCAATCTGTTCTATTCTTCTCTTTCAGTCTTTTCTTGCTATTTTATTTTATTTTTGTTAGCACGTTTGCAGTGCAGAATGATCACACTCCTTGTGTGGGGTTACATGTACATAACACACCTTCGTTTCTTTTCTCATCCTTTCTCCATCCCTTGACTCCTTCCTAATTTGAGGACGATCTGTCTCCCCTCTTTCTATTATCTATTTTTTATTTTGCTCTTTATTTATAATCTGGGTGGCTCATATAAGAGAAACCATGCAGTATTTAGCTATGTGGTAGATTTATTTCACTAACATTGTGGTCTCGTTAGAAGCACTGCGCTTGGTCGAACTATTTCACTGATTTTTCTTTTGTCATCACAGTTAAGTAAGTCTTTCCAAAGAGATCAACATCATTTGGGTTTTTTCTTTTTCGGTGCCGGGAGGAACATGTTCAGTGTGTGCTGTTCCACTAAGCTGTCCTCCAAGCCCCGCTGTCTTTTTATTAAGACCACAATCTACATTTACTGCTCTTTTCCCTTTTCGGAGGCATGCGGCGATTTCTACATCGCGTCCTCGTCATTCCTGAGGAGCCTGTGGGTGCACTGCAGTTAGGGCCACAGGCTGAGGACTCGCCGAGGAGTTGCTCTCTGACTGTTATCTTAAACTTCAAGAAGCTCTACAGTTCGGAAGCGTTTCACATTCAGCATCGTTTGGTTTCGCAGGAGTCTGGGAGGCAGATCAGGACGGCACCGCTTCCCTCGTGTACAGCCCGCAGAAGGGTGGCGGGTCTGGTCAGTGACACACTCAAGAACATGCCCACGGCCGGGGTCCAGACCTCCAGGTTCACGTCTATAAATTCAGAGCAGTCACATGTTCTAAATTGTTTTTTCTTCAATGAACACTCGTGTCCCACCATCCAAAGTCAGTTTCGTAATAAGAACTTACACTGCATAAAAAGCAAGCTGGTTTTCCACTATGTTTCCTGCCTTTTGGACCCAGGGTCCGTACCCGGAAACCGCCGTCTTGGGGGTGCGCGACCAGCCAGCCGTGCCCCGAGCGGCGCGGCCTGTGCGAGCCCGGCCCTCTCCGGCTCTGGCCGCGGCTGTGGTGTGACGCACGCACGGCCAGGACTGCTATAATTTCTAGCGAACCAACTGCATCACGAATGCCTATATTTGCTCCTCAGGATAAAAAAGTCCTCCTTCTTACCCAAAATATCTCAGTCATGGTCTATTTCAAATATAATAAATTCAGAATTTAAATTTGGTCTGGTGAACACTTTTATTTCTAATGCCTTTCTCTCCTCCCACCCCTCAGTGATGCAAATTTGGAGACGGGGACCGAGTTTGCGTAGCTCCCTCAGCGGATCCCGGAGCAGGCGGAGGCAGGTCTGGGCGCGGCCCTTGGGTGCGGATCCTGGCATCTGCTCTCGCGTTCACGGCTCCTGTAATGATCCTAGTTTCGATCTAAGCCGTTTCTGTCTGCTTTGTTCTGGCTCTGCTGCCTTCTGGTTTCCCAGACGTCTCCGCCTAAGCGTGGGGAGAACTCGGGGTTCCCTGCAGCGCCCAGCCGGGCAGGTCTGGCGGCGGAGACCCCTTCAGCCACGAGCGGGAGGCTCCGCTTCTCTGTCCTCGGCGATCCCTGCATTTCATTCCTGTTAAGCGTATGCCTCCTGGATGCTAAATATTAAAACCCAAGAGAACCTTATTTTTAAGCAAGCATTGTTTTTGTGGAGGTCGGGGTAGGGGAGGAAAAGAGAAAAGCTCATCCTGCTAGTTTACCCTTCATGAAGAACCCTAGCTGGTCATTCGCATATGCACAAAGGTAACGGGCTGGCCGCACAGGTTAAGGCTGAAAGGAATAGGAGTTTACAGCAGTCCCGTTCTTTAATATGTCCGGAACTGTCTTGTTTCAGTGCTTTTATTTTCCCCATTTATTCATTCATCCCAAATCACAGCCTTTAGTTCTGTCAAGCGCGTCTGTCCTGAGGGCCTAGCGGGCTGCGCGGGGCAGCGCTGGGGCGGGCTCCCTGCCTCCGACGGTGCCTCTCGGATGTGTCTCCACCCGGCGGTCCGCCCGAGGGTCCTCGCCAAGGGCTCAGGCAAGCAGTCGTGCGCGGCGGTCATCCTCCGGGCCCGGGAACGGGAGACAGCTCGCTGCACTGGACGGGGCTGCGGCGTGTCCTCTGCGGGGGCCGGGACTCTCCTCCGGGCCCATCATCGCAGGGGCCCATGACGGCAACCTGCCTCCCCTCGCTTGTCACGACTTAGCACCGAGCCCTAGACGCGTCCTCGGCCCGGGCGCTTGAGCCGCCGCAGTGGCCTGGGGGCGCCGGCCCGCTGGGTCTCAAGTGGGGCTGGTTTCTCCGGAAACTCGTCTCAGAGCGAGCAGTGCTGACTGTGGTGCTGTTGCCCCCTGAGCTCCCCATGGGGGTGAACAAAAGAGCCAGTTGCTTGGAATTATTTACTAATAGATTGGATACTTTGTCAATTGATTGATTAAAGAAGAGAGCCTTGTCCAAGTCCACATGGCTGTGTCATTAAAGCTTCGCATTTTGCCTGAAGCGCTCCATTTCCCCACACGCACCCAGCTCTGCTGTGAGCGTTAGGAACAGTCCCTCCCCATCTATTCCATGCAAACAGTGACTAAAGTGATAAATGCCCATTAATAAGCGTGAATAAGCAGCTCTGAATTAAACCATAACAGTTTAATTTGTAAGGCGTTCAGTGATTTCTCCTAGTTTTGAAGCTATTGCAATTCCCTGCCCGATCTTACCTTTCGGGTAAAAGCCCAGAGTCTCATCTTCTGGGTTCGAGTGAGAAAGTGGCTCAGGTGACTGTGAGCATCTTCCCCGCCGCTCCGAGGTGCCCTTTCCCGCCTCACCCCGCATCCAAAGCGCGCGCTTCCCGGGCCCGGAGCGGAGCCGCCGTGCCTGCTTAAACACTGTGCGAGAATCTCCTTTGAATCCTTTCTTTTAACAGTTAATTTCAACTGACATAAAACATAAACACTGCAAAACATAAACACTGTACATATTTAAGCGGTACTACGTAAGGATTTGATACAGATATGTTGTGTGATATTTAAATTAGGATAAAAATACAAAGAAAGCATCATTTCCCATACGATTTGTACATGTAACTTTACGAAGTAAGACTTGTTGAGTAGTTAAAATTAACTATGTTCACCTCGTGCTTGTGAGAAGCTAGAGTCCGAAGAACAGGGAGAGGACCGCCTGGGAAACAAACACCTGACCACAGTCTCCACAGGGGCCTAAAGTGCCTCTGTGTATTTGGAATGAAAGTAGTTGTATTTTATTTATGAAGAATAAGATGGCAAGAAATATTTTGTGTGTGGAGGGGTTGAGTTTGTCATGCAACATTTTATTCCTCATTTTGTTGTATTTAGCGTAGGGCTTTGCAGTGATTGAAAAGTAGTGATAATACACAGAGGATGAAACCTGCTGTCAGGAAGTGACGTCCGAGCAGCTCCTTAAAATACACAGTAAAGCTATTTAAAAGTGTAAGCATTGTAAAAATGAGCAACGGACGTCTGTGAGGCTGCGAACTTCGGAACTCACTCGGGGTGGAGTGTGGACGTGGTTCCCAAATGGAGAGCGGCGGTGCTCAGGCTGGAGGTCGGGACCTTGTGCCTCGCTGGCATGAGGTGGGGCCCTGGGGGCAGCAGTGCATTTCATACATGTGCACATGTATGACCAGCCGTGCCTATAGCAGAATAAATTATGCCTCAGCACTGCACAGGAGCCCACCGACTACCCAAGCATGGTCCGCTGCTTCTAGCACTGTGGAGTCTCCGCAGCGTGTGGAAACGTGGGACTGTTCGGCCCTGACGGATCTCAGCAAGAGCTGAAGATTGAGCGAGCACATTACTATTTAAAGAGCATTTCTTAAGCTGAGGACACGGAAAATTTCAAACGCAGCGTGCCGTTTCACTCCATCAGACTCTCCGTGACCCCTTTTCAAGTCTGATTCTGTTTCTCTTCTGACAGTGAGAGCTGTTACGGCCATATTTCAGTGGCGCTGGCACAGGGCTGCGGGCGATGCGTGGAGTGGAAATCACTCTGTTCCAAGCAGTTATCGGTGAAGTTTTGGGACTTTAATGAGACAGCCCTACAGCTCCCTGTTGCCCTCGGTCTCTGGAACACAGAAACCTACGAACGATAGGCCCAAGCTCTCCACGTCCTGCAAACCAAAGCTGCATAGCAGGCCGGGAGGGGAGGCTCACCCTCTGGCTGGACTGAGACCACATTTCCTTTCTCACCCAGTGTATTTTCCATCAATTATTCCTTTCCAAAAACGGAGCGTGATTGTTTTTTGTACTTTATTTTAGTGAAATGCAAATTAGCAGTGCTATTGCTAATCAATGTCACCAAAATAGTTCTTTTAAATAACCAGGACATGAACTCTTCAGCAAGATCCCGTCGGTTCTATTTATGGCTCCCCCAAGCTATGAACTATTTGTACACCCATGTTTCTGCATAATGACTTTTCAGTGTGGTTTCAGTAATCATTCCAGAAGGCATAATCTCAAAATATCTATATGCATAAAGAATATATTTAAAATAAAGGCTAAATTGGCTGGCCATGCATTAAACCATTTGCCTGTGAAATCGTTTTGTGAAATATCTCCAAATAGGAGATGTTCCAGCTGAGTGTGGGACACACGCACACACTTTTTGCTCGCCATACTGTGTCGCCGTAACTTCTTTGGGAACACTTCCTCCCAGGGTCCCCTCGCACACGGCTTCCTTCTTCCTCCAAGATGACAAGCCACTCTGAGAACTTGGATTTCGTTTCGCCTGCCCGGGATGAGAAGAGATAGACTCACCCCCAAACCCCTTGCCTTTAAATACTTAATAGCGGCAAGGCGGGCGCCGGGGACTTGTGAAGAAAGGATGTCAGCTCCAGACTCTGGATTCGGCGGCGGGCGGTGCACGCGCGAGCAGTGCGGCCGTCGGAGGAACGCTTGTCTCCCGTGTTTCTGAATGAAAAGCTGTTCTCTTTTTAGAAGGCCTTGGAAAGGAAGGCATTTTTAAAGCCATATTTCCAGTTTCAAAACAAAAATAATTCATTTCTTTTGAGAGCTTTTCTTTAATCAAGAGCATGCAGTGGTATTTTTTTTCACACACATGAATAACAGTTTTCTCATTAATCTGGTCTTTACAAGACAGTATCAAAGTAGGTGCGCCATGTTGCCAACTGTGGTCTTCCGGTCCTTAGGGGCACGAAGAGAGATACGGACTGCGATGGACTCCTGATTTCACTCTGATTGCTGATGACAAGGCAAAGTCTTTCTGTGTTCTATCCTTAATTTAAAAATTTGCTTTTTTTTCCTTTCCCAAACCACCTGACGCTCTTCAATTATCACAGTGGGGTTGGGTCAAAGAAAAAGAATTCACTGCCCTCATTGTATATTGTTTTTCCTCCAAATTTTAGGCAAAGTGTTTCCAATCTTTAAACTCTGGCCAATGTTTACCTACAGAGAAGACAACTAATAAAATTAATTATAATTGTTCCTCAAAGTAAGTTTTATTATTAGCATCTGCTATTCATGTGTCTTTAGAAAACTGAAATGTAATTCCACACACTTGGCTGTTTTCTGAGGACTTTTTTTGTAAGCCATGGGCTGAAGATCCAACTCATTTATGCAACAGAGATGCTATCGAACGAACAGGAGTAGAAGTGCAAGAGGGTGTGCAGTTCTACTTGGTGATTTTTCATGCTGCCGTAAAATAATTTTGTCTTTCCCTATCTCTGATATGTGTATGTGTATACACACACACACACACACACACACATATATGTATGTGCCCCTGTCTGATAAGCACACCTATAGCACTTATATAAGCACATGACATCATGCTTCCAACCCCAGCGATTTCTAAGCACCGCAGCTGTGACTAGTTATTTAGAAGTCTAATTTGAGCAGAATGTGTCACGCCAGCTTTGCACACGTGCTCACACAGGCGGTGTTCACATTAAAACTTTCACCTCTATTAAATAGCAACAGTTCTTCAAAAATTCCAACACTCTACTCTTAACAACTAAATAAAATATGTGTCTTTGAGGAGGAATGTGCCTATTTTATTTTTATTCCTTGAGGCACATCTTGCATTGAGCGGTGCGTTTTTGTTAACTTTGCTGTGATTTTATTCGTGTCTCGGAAATGCGTGTGGCGCGGAGCCGCTTTGGTCGGCCCCACTTTCCTCCTCCTAAATTAGGGGTGAATCTCTGCCTTCGTGCTCAGAGGGGCCACGCAGACAAGGCTCTCACGGGGTCCGCCAGCTTTCTCCTTCCGGGGCTCATTCAAGACGCCAAAGCCCCTGCTGGGGCAGTGTTTCTAAGTGCCCTTGAATGGCTCTTCCCCCTCCTTTCTCTTTCAAGGGTCAATTTAATTATCTATTCTTAAATTCTAAGTTGACTTTAACGTATACAAATAGAGAGATACATAAACTTTTGTAGATTGTCACACTGTATGATGAGAACTGGAAAAATTTAAATTTGCAGTTCTGAGTGAAACAGTCCGTCCTGTGTTTCCCGAGGAAGCTGTCTGTCCTGGCCACGGGGCTCCTTTAGGGATGGGGTGGGGCGTAAGGCCGGGCCGGAAAGGGTGCCACAGGAAGGTTCTTCGTCCCCAATTCTAGGCCCTCTTCAGCAGCATTATGTTGAGTTGAAGTTTGTAAAAGCTTCTTTAGAAAAAATGTGCCTTGGCTCCAACTTAGACGCCTCCCCAAAATGCAGAGGGTAGATTTGGTGAGTTTCAAATATTCAAATCCAGATCCGGAGAGTACACGACTGTTTCTTAGGGAGTGTCTTTCTTCCCTGGCGGACCTGGCGTTTACTGGCAGCAGAACCGCCTGCGGCGCTACAGCGCTGGCCTGCAGCAGGCGCCCCCACGGAGGAGTGCTCAGGCGGTGCCGGGGAGAGGCAGCGGGAGGGTTGAGGGCAGGAGGGAGGAGGAAAGCAGAGAAAGAGGCAGGGAGGCGGGAAAAGAAAGAAAATCCAAAAGGAAAGGCGAAAAATTCCCAGCGCTTTAAAAAGCATTGAACTTTATCGATTGCCAGCTCTGAACTAGAACATGGAGAGAGAAAGAATGGTATAAAATGAAATCTAAAAATTAACTAAAACATATTAACAACTGAACGTCGACATCAGAATGAGTTACGCAGGAACTCATGGAACTGGCCTTCAGATCTGACATTCTTACTTAGAAACTTGATTTTTGTCTGATTTACAACCTGAGCTGCTCTAAGAAGCACCTGCCTACAACAGCGCTGGTTGAGGAGTGTTTTGGGTGGAAGCGTGACTTGTCCTGGCGTAACTGCTCCGTGCCGCCCCTGCCGCCTCCTGACCTCTACTGTGGAGGGCCTTGGCTTGGCTCCGAACCCGGGTCGGCTCTGCTTTCTGCCCATTTAACTTGCAGTGCCGAGGCGGGAAGGTCCCGACAGCGTGCCGGACAGGACACGGCAGCTATGGAGCAAGCTTCTCTACGAGGCAGGTTTCTCCTGCTCCGCGCTCCTTGGCTCGGCCTTGTCTCCCCGGCGGGAAGGAGACCCCGGAATCACGGGGTACGTGGGCGGCGGTACGGACCGGGCGTGGGGGTGAACGGCCACGGCTGGAAAGACAGCAGCCAGGGCTCTGCCCGCTCTATCTCAGGTCCCCCTGCAGAAATTCATTCTATTTTGTTTTCATTAAACAGTGAGACTAGCCTTCAAGTCCAGCCCACCCCACTGGGATGATTCAACCTGGATTAAAATAATACCAGATGTGGGTTTTTAAAAAATGAAGTGGAATATTACTCTGCCATAAAGAATGACAAGTTTCATTCATTTATGTGTAAATGGGTACATCTTGAGGACACACTGATAAGTGAAATAAATAGAGCCCAGATATGTAAATACCATATCTTTTCTCTGGTATGAGAACTTATAGATGTAAATGAGTTCTAGAATTTATGATAGATTTTGTAAAATAGGAAATATTCAAAGGAAACGTGGTGGAAGGGAAAGAATAAATATTATTTGGAATGAAAAAGAAATAGCATGTACATAAGGAGCGGGGGCTTTGTGGGTGGGTAGGGATGTGGGTAAAAGTGAGAATTAACTTCTGTCATCTACTGGTACAAATTCCCCAGTGCTGAGTGTGATCGTGAGCTGTATATAAAATGTACCAATAAAGAATTCAATAAAAATAATAATAAAAGATAATTTTTAGAGAAAGGAAGAGACTTCAGAGGTCAGCCAGTGCAGTTCAGTGGCAGAAGTTTTCTATCAATAAATAGTTGTTTCTATCAGCTCATGGGGAAACACATCCCCAAGGAAAGCCCACGTGGCACGCAGTGGGCCCCGGGAGCTCGGGCGAAGCCGAGGCGGGCTCTGAGTGCCCTGGCTCACCGCCCTCTGCGTGGACCCTCTCCTACCTGCCCCGGCTGGGTGCAGGCTCACACCCCATGCTTCTCCGCACGGCGTCCGCCGCCGCCAGCGCCTCGGCCGTGCGCTCACGCTCTGTGTGGCTCGACTCCGCGCGCTCTGGGCTGGACCCGCTGGCAGCTCGCGGCTTCCCCGCCAGTCGCCGCTCAGACTCCGTGTCGCGGAGGGCCCTTCCGGACTCGCCAGAGCGCCGCGTTCCAGGCCTGCGTGCGTTCGCCGCTGCTTGCTAAGCTCTGACCTCTTTCCTGACGTACCCGGGGCTGGTGCCCGTGTTTCCTTCATGTTGTCCTTCGCCTCCCCACGGAAGAGGCTTCCACTTTGGTCCTGAAGCCATCCTGGCCGTCCTGAGGTCTCAGGGCCCGCGGTGCAGCCAGCCCCGCGTGGCCCCCAGGGCCCTGCATCCCAAGCAAGTACTGTTGAGTTGAAGCTCAAGCGATCGTTCCCTGGAGAGCGCAGGGAAACTCTCAGCGCTGGATGGAGCATATTACCTTGCGGCTAGACTGGGCCGCCTGTGGGAGTCAGCACAGGCCCCGGCAGCAGTCCCGTGTCCCCGGGGCCACAGCGAGAGTGACCCGGGTGCTCTGACTGCGTGCGCTGCCCTATTACCCATCGTTCACCTCTTTGTTCAGAAAATATCTGCCCTTGGCCCGTTGTCCCCGTGACTGGGTGCCGCCGGGAGACGGAGCCTCGCTGCTCGCCGTGGCAGGCCACGGATTCACGGTCCCTGATGTGAGTTTAAGGGAGCCTTTTGGCCCGCATACAAGGACTTGATTATCCCCCGAGGAGGAGGACGTGGCGGCACAGCCCAGAGTTCGGACCTCCAGACCCCGAGGCCGGCGATCTCGGGCACAGGCGCATCGGGCCGGTCCCCACCCAGGTCACCTTCTGCCTTCGCTTCTCCCCCGTGCACGGAGCGCAGGACGCGGCTGCACCTGGCGTCATTTTATGCCTCCAGAGCCAAGATAAAAAATGAAGTTGTTTGATGAGTCTATAGAAATAAGACTGCTCGGTACTGATTATAAAGCAATTAAACAGTTATAGGAGCTGTTTAATGGAAATATACCAGCATTGCTTATTGGAATTCCATTCATAAAAAGCCTGTTTCAACTAAAGGCTGGTGAATTCCATTTGATTTTTTGTTTCAGTTTATTTCCCTGGGGTATGCTAATTTCCCACTAAAATCCATTCTTTTTTTTTTTTTTTTCTTACTGCAACATTTGGCTGTGCACAGGACTGCCGGCGCGGAGTCCGTTTCCGGGCCTCGAGGTGCTCCGCGAGCCTGCGGCTTGGGTGGAGGCGGACGCGCTCCGGCCGTTTAGAGGAAGCCGCCGGCGCCCTCAGAATCCCCCGCGCCTCGCGGGGCTCGAGGAGGCTCGGAAGCTGCGTTTCTCCAGCGGGGTCTCGGGCCAGCGTCTTCCGGAGGCGCCTCCCAGCAGGGGCGGGCCGGTCCCAGCGCGGCACAGGACGGGCACCCGAGACGCCAGGGCCGCTGCCCTCGCTAGAGCGCGCTCGGAGCCCGTGCCCTCCGCATGCCCCAGAGCCCCGGGCACGAGCGCTGAGGCACAACAGAGGGCAGCGTCGCCGGAAGGACACAGCGGAGCACGCAGAGGCAGCGGGGCAGGGCGAGGCGCGCGGTGGACGGGGCGTGTGGCTTTACGGCTCCCCGGCAACACGGACCGTGCGTGTCTCCTTCCCGGGGGGGGGGGGACCCGTTCTCACCGGTGAGGTGCCCCCTCCCCGGCCCGCTCTGTACGGACCCCGCGTGGGAACTGCAGCACGGGCACACCTGCTCGGTGGGCGCCGGGGGCGCCCCTGGTTGCCACGCCTCGGTGCAGGCCGGAAGGAGCTAAGTAATCAATATGCGGTGTTTCTGCTTGTCTTGTTTTCCGGCAGGAGGACTGTGTTCCAGGTTTACAGGGCATAGTGGCATCACCCCCCTTTCGACGGCAGACTGAAAGCAATGTGAGTTCTTCATACAAAGGATGCTTTTCCTTGAAAGCCTGGCGCAGTAGCCTCTAGCAGTGCCACAGCTGCACACCTTTAATGAGTTACACAGTTACAGGAGCTCTTCAATGGAAATACACCAGCATTTCTTATCGGAATTCCCTTTATAAGAGGCCTGTCAAGTTAGGCCAGAGCTTTAGCTCAGTGGCTCCGGAACCTGCCTAGCAAGCACAGAGTCCCTGGTTCGATCCCCAGTAACCATGTAAAACAATGACGGTCATGGTGACTCACGCCTGTCATCCCAGCACTTGGGAGGCAGAGACAGTAGGATTGCTGAGTTCGAGGCTTGCCTGAGCTACATAGTGAGCTCAGGGCCAGCCT
>PVIC010044702.1:0-14909 GCA_004025085.1 Thryonomys swinderianus
GCCTGAACTACAAAGCGAGACCCTGTCCCTGGACTAGTGCAGTGCAAGTCCCTACCATACTCTTGCTTCAAAAAAATTATAAACAATAAGATTCCTTTGAGAACCCATAAAAGCCAAGCACCTCCTTTGTGTGAAGCTGCTCTGTCTGTGGAGTATCCATTTTTTTCTGTATCTAACTAGGTGCTCTGTGGAGTGTCACCTTTGCTGTTCTTTCATATAACATTTACTTAATTGTAACCTTAGAATTGGCCCACTGATGATTTCCATCTTACATGTGGTTTAAAAACAAAATCCAGGCTGCTTGGTGATTGGAGGGTGAAGAAAGGTCATTTCAAAATTACACAAAATGTTAGTTGAAAGTGTCTGAAAGTCATTTTGATGGAGGACTCTGATCTTCCCAAACCCAAGGATGCACATGCAACCTTAATTAATCCTCACAAGGTAAAACAGGCCATGCACGGGAGGAAGACGGACAGGGTGCAGGATGGGAGGGAGTCCAGGGAGCTCTTCAGCCAGTGTGACATGCCACGGTGAGAAGCTCACATGGGCTTCCAGCTCAACATGGCCAGATCTTCTGATGACTTAGGGAAACTGGAGATTTGGGGCTGTCTACAATTTCTTGACTTTCAGTGTAAGTGAAACCAATACAAGCTTTTAAGACCTTAAAGTCTATCTGCAATCTATTTCCATCCAATGGTTTGGTTTGTTTTTGAAATGTCATTAGATCTATGAAGTGACATACTATTGATGAGGTCTTTGGATCTAGGAAATAAGTGAAATCAAACATTTTCATAAACTCTAAGAAATAAATATTTAGTATTCTGAGTAAGTAGAGACAAAGGACGATAGTATGATAAAAGCAGGCTTTAGCATTAAGTAGGAATAAAAGTATAAGAAGAAAGTGGAACAATTAATTATTAAGGATTATCATGGGGGTGGTTGATCTTTGAGAAATGGCTAAATAGATAGAAAATAAGATGGATACATCTACATCATGGATTGGGTTGTAAGCCCCTCAGTGTTGGGGCTTACAATTCATCAGTAACTCTTTTTTTTAATTGAATTCTTTATTGGTACAATTTATATACATCTCAAAATCACATATAACATTGGGGAATTTGTACCAGTATATGACAAAAGTTAATTCTCATTTTTACCCATATCCCTACTCACCCACACCTCCTCCCCCCCTTTATACATGCTCTTTTATTTTCTTTCTGTATTATATTTATTCCTTCCCCTCATCACATTTGCACACCAAGTTTCCTATAGAAATTTCCCACTCTATAAAAGCTGTCATACTTTCTAGAGCTCATCATCAGTAACTCTTTACAGCTGAACAGTATAGCATAAAAAAGCCTAAAGAGAAGGGAACTATAGGAACAGATTAAAATAACTTCAGCAGTTTGGGAATTTGGAAGTTGAAAAATCAAGGCCCTGGGTATCTTCAATCCCATAAATAGAGACAAAAATACCAACATCTAGAAAGGAACAAGGTGCATTTAAGGTCTAGCCAATGATCTGAGAGATAGCAGCATGTCAGGTGAATAATAACTTCATCTGCTGCAGCTTTCTTAACACCTCTATTTAGTGCTTGAATGCACCTTTCCATTTGATTCGATCTGTCTTCTACTCTCCTAACAGACTGAACACTGCATAGCACCCCAAATTATTATTTCTAAAGCTAATGACATCTAATTCTTATCATGGCTTGTAGCCTTTTTCCTGTGTAGACTAACTCAAAGAAAAGCTACATTTCCACATCTCATTTTTGGGCATATCACAGTGCAGATGTAAATTGCAAATCTCTCTCCCTCTTTGATTGTGTGCTGGATCCCCCGCAGTTTGAGAAATAATACACTGTTATCATCAGAAGGTCAGAGTCGTCCTACCTGCATGGCCATGGAAACTACAGTTTTTTGCTTCCCGAATTGGATCTTTTTCTTTCAAAACAGGATCTTCATTGTCTCAGAATGCTTGTTTGGTATTCAGATAATTCAAAGCGGGCTTCATTATCCAGGAAAAAATTATGATTGCTTCTGCTTTTGTGAACCCATAAAATTGTAGAAGAACCTGCTTATGGCAAGTTCTTCGAATTTTACCCCATTAGGTAGAAGATTTATTAAATGAGAATAGCATAAGAAATGTTTCTCAGAGATGATTGCTTTCCAGAAAGATTTTCTCAGAATTCCCAGATGTCTCTCAGAAGGTCCTTTACCTCTTGGGATGTCCCTCATATTTAATTTTATGCCAGCTTGGCTAGGGCATGGTGACCAAATATTTGGCCAAAGACTAGTTTAGATTTTATAGTTATTTTTGAGTTGTTTCTGTAACTTTCAGTAGAGAAGTTTACCTTTTCTATTTGAGTGGGTCTTACTCAATCTGCTGAAGGCCTTAAGGCTAAGGTCTATTGATAAGAGGTAATCCTGTCCATACACTTCTTTCAGACTTAAACTGTAACTTGAATTCTTTCCTGGTCTCCAGTGTGTTAACCTGATCCTCAAATTTTAGACTAGTGAGCCTGCACAACTCTGTGGACTGATCCATTAAAGAAACCCCTTCTTCAATTTCCTATCTATAGAACTATCTTTATCTCTGTATCTATAGTTCTAGATAGATCAGTAGGCATAAAGATTCAAATGCAGATAGATATAACATAATACTGATTCTGTTTTTCTGCTGAACTGTATTAAACTGCCTTCAGTGTAATACTGACTGCTGTGTTTTAAAAAACTTAAATATATTGACCAGGATAGTCTTAACATTACCATCAGAAATGATTAAACTTTACACAAGTCATTTTCCTGATGCCAAAGTACTGACCTCCATTGTCTTATAATAATGACTTTAGAAAACTTGGAAATATAGTTTTTTTCTTCGCTCCTAGGCTGGTTTGATAGCCTATCTCCTTGAATGTAAATATCAAAAGAGGCAGGATACCAATCTCCTAGTTTGCATGGGGGTGGGGTTAGAGCCTGATTTTGGTGGGTATGTACCTCCTGCCTGTAAAACTACCTCCTATGAAAGACAACAGGAGAAAGTTTACTTTTCTTTTGGGTCAAGCCAATTAGCAAACACAGCCTCTGTTTGCTCTGTCTCCAAGGCATTTAAGGATCTTTCTACTTTTATATTAATGGCATTGAGCTAAAGTGGAGTTATGACCTTCTCCCTTTCCCAGTAGCCTTAAAAAATTCCCTTTGTGTGTTTATTTCACTTTATGAAAAAAGCCTTCCTTGCCTTTCTGTCCTTTGCTGAGGCAATTCTGGCTTTGTCAGTATGAAGGAGCTCCTCTTTCCTCAGTCTGATATTGAAGTTAATAATAGTAGGCCAGAATGCTCAAACAATGAGTTTTCTATGATATATTTAGATGTGTTTAATTATTCAGAATTGGTGTACCTGCCTGGAAATGAAGGTGAACTTTCTTAATAAGAATAAAATATATTTAAAAAAAACACTGTACATGGAAGGAATAAAAAGCATAATTCCAGGAGTTAAGGTTTAGAGTAAAGCAATGGACCTACAGACAGTCCAGGGCCATATATATTTAACACTAATTGTCTCCTTTCTCTGTAAATCTGGCAATTAACCCTGCTTGGTATAAAATCACTTTCCCTGTAGCACCACTTTCTGCATGTTGAAACAACTCACCTTGCTACTGAGGATTAAAATAATTTTTTATGTTGGATATTTAAAACCCAACTCATTTTTTATATTAATTCTATTTTTCCAAGACTATATAATTATAATAAATGCAGGTTAAAGTGTGTGATGGTGGAACTTAATCATCCACTCGAATCGCCTTGGAGGTCATTGAATCACGGGGGCGCTATACTCATCTGCTAAAATGTGCTATTGGGAAGTGTTGCCCAGTTGGAGGAGGGTCAGTGAGGTCATGATTTTGGGAGATTTAGCTCTCCTTGTTCTTTTCCAGTGCCCTGTTTCTCAGTTATCATACACTAAGCAGCTTTATTCTGTCATACCCTTCTGCCAATATATTTCTGCTTTGAAGCCAGCTTGAAAGCAAACTAAAGCCTCAGGGACTATCAGCCAAATAAAACTACCCTACTTTAAATTGTAGGTATCAGATAATTTCTACCAGAAACAGGAAAGCTGACCAGTACAAAAAAATTGGTACCAAACAAGTGGGGTCAGTGTTGTGATTATACCTGACCATATGGTTCAAAAAACAGCCTTTGGAGCAGGTTTGAAGGAAGAAGTGGGAAGGGCTTGGAGTTATTGGCTAAATAAGTCTAGAATGCTGTATGCAGAGTTTAGTGGGTGATTGTGGTCAGAACTCAGAGAAGCCCAGGGTTCTGATAGGAATGCAAAATGGGCCTAGAAGGGCTGGACTTAACAGATCTCAGCTAGGAATAAGAACTCCATTGGGAACTGGATTAGAGGCTATGCATATTACAGTCTGGCAAAAATTTGTCTGTACTTTTCCCATGTCTTTAAGCTTTTCAGGGCATTGAGTTTATAGGTAGCAGACTAGTAGGTCTGGTGAAAAAATTTTAAGCCAACCCAATGTTCAAGTTGTAGCATAGGTGTTACTGGTCATGTTTAGCAAGATGCATAGTGAGAACTGGGAGCAAAAAGTAGAGAAAGAGTACTGGAAAACCTTAAATTTTGGTCCAGTCAGAACCACATACACAGTTGTGGGCAAAAGAGGTATGGCTGCTGAAGAGATTACTAGGGTTAAAGTGAAATTAAGTGCTTTGAACCAGGACAAGAAGAAGGCACTTGAAGGGTGTCTTACAGGTATAGTATGGAGGTGAAATATTAAACTTTTCATTTGAGAACAGAGTCCTTGGACTCCTTGGTCAAGAAAGGTTGGATAAGGAATTGGTTCCAAACATTCATTACATAGCGTGCAGCCATCTAAGCACTGAAATGGTAACATCAATAGTCTAAGAGAGCTGGTAACTTTTTAGCTGGCAATGGACTGTGGCATTGTCCACATAAAGCTGGCTTTTCAGGCATGCTAAATGAAACAGGTTTAGGGCTGTGGAGGTTTCCATCCAGATTACAGAGAGAGGTCTGGGAAGCTAGGTGATGTACTCCTAAAAGAAAGGTACATACAGCTGTAGGAATGCAGCCAAGGACCCAGTGGTGATTCCAGGAAGTCAAAGACACTAGCAACATAAAACCTCAATCAATCAAAAATGGAGGAAAAGAGTATAGCCAGCCAAAGAGAGAGGGTTTGTGAGCTGCAAGCAGCAAGACCATAGTGAGTGGTGCTGCCCAGAACTTTTATAAATCACATCTTACCATCATGTGCCTCAGATGCTTGCTATGAAGCTCCAGGTCTTAATATTTTCCATGCTGAGTTTTGGTCTTGCTTTAGTTTGATTCTTTTCTATCCACCTGTTCCTTATTTTTGGAATTAGGAATGTTTACCTTGTGACTTTCTATCTTGGAATTATGTAACTTTTTAAATTTTACAGAAGTTCACACCTAAGACTTGGTCTTGAGTGTCAGAAACTTTAACTTGGGTTTTTGAACAGTGGCAGACTGTTGAGACTTGGGGGAGGAAGTAGGACTTTTTTTTTTTGAGACAGTGTCTTGCTTTGTAGTTCAGGCTGGCCCTGAGCTCACTATGGGGCCCAGACAAGCCTTGAACTCAGCAATCCTCCTGTCTCTGCCTCCCAAGTGCTGGGATGACAGGTGTGAGCCACCATGCCTGCCAGAAGTAGGACTTTTGATTGCATCCAGGATAGTTACATTAATTTGGGCAGAATTATGACATTACTATATGGATTTGGATATTAGCTATGGTTTAAGGAGATGTTAGGTTGACAAGAAGTTAAGATTAAGGTTAGCTGTGAACTTCACTAATCCATTTTGCCAATGGATTAATTGCTGAATGTACTTGTACTGTTCAGAGGTGGAGCCAAATTTGAGGAGGTAGGCTATGGGGTCATTCCTAAGAAAGACATGTCTCTCACTGTGCTCTCCTCTTGTACTCTGCTTTCCAGCTGCCAAGGACTAAGCAGTTTTGTTCCACCACAGTCTTCTACCAGGATGTCTCTGCCTTGGATCGAGCCAAGCATGGACTGAGACCTCAGAAACTGTGAGCCAAATAAACCTCTTCTCCTTTAAGTTGTGGATATTAGATATTTTGGTCTCAGAAACAGGAATAATGATTAACACAAAGTATCATGACATTGGGAGCTACTGTTTTGGTTTTGAATGCTTATCGGTGGTCTAATGTCAGGTTTCTTTATAGTTTCTGTTGGGCTAATTCAGTTTTCCAGTGATGAATATTTAAATCTTTTATCTGGTGAGTTTAACTGTTATGAGTTAAATATTTATATATTACCAACCAGAACTTACCTCATACAGTAAGACAATGAAATAATCATAGTTCAAGTTGTTGTCCCACATGTTCCTTTATTAATCCTGTCAGAGGTCATTTCTTAAATCTGTACCATAAGCTAACTGGTCAATTTTTTTTTTTCTGAGGCAGGGTCTCACTTTTGTAGTTCAAGCTGGCCCTGAGCTCACTATGTAGTTCAGGCAAGCCTCGAACTCAGCAATCCTTCTGCCTCTGCCTCCCAAGTGCTGGGATTACAGGCATGAGCCACCACGCCTGGCCTAACTGATCAATTTTCTGCCTTACTTTAAATTTAAAAATTATGATTCTAGAAAATGTCAATTTCTATGGTGCTGTATAGCTCACCTAGACAGTGAGGTTCTGATTATTTACACAGGACTTCATAGATGGTTCACATGGTCAAAAGCAGCTGAAACAGGAACTCTACTATAACAGGCCACTATTCCGAGAATTTATACTTTTGGTATGTTTTAGTCAAAGGTTGGGTGTAAGACTCAGGACAGAACCAATAAATAAGTATCTATTTACTTAACAATTAAGCTCTAAACAGTTGCTGTAACCAAGCATTTTTCTGCATGTTGAAGAGTAAGAGTAAGACATTTTTCTAGGCTTCAGGAAACAAAGGATTTGAGAAAAAAAAAATACTAGATCATATGATAAACAGTTTTTTTTTTTTGGAAAGCTGTTCTTTTGAAAAGAAAAGTTTTTACTGAACATGTGTTTAATCTCAGTAATGTTGTAATTTAGAAACAGAGGGGATTTTATTTGATAACATAATGTCCCACTGGGTTAGGAAAATAGACATTACAGTGTGGCCAGAATGACATTTACTTAGGTGAGTCAGACAAAGTAGATCATGTCTGCTGGGGGCAGAAGACATTATCAAAGAGCAGGAAATATTCGTTCCAAACATCTAGAAGATGAATCAAGATACAGTACCCACATCATATGTCTTATGAATCTATTTTGTGTATTTCAAACTTTGCTGCTCACTTTTCAGCTATTTTTTGCTCTTTTGTCCCTGCTTTTTTCTCTCTATCTTTGAAGATCTTAGCTTTAAAATTCTTAGGGTATTTTGTCTCTGTCCTGAGTTTTATGTATTTGTTCATTGTTCCTTCACATCTGTCTCACCCAGAGAGGCTCCAAGAGGGTTTTTAATAAGAACCACACATATAATTATGCTATGAAAACCAGGATTGGAATGATAAGAGAGCACTATCAAAAGGTAAAAAAAAAATCACATAAGAAATTTTAGATTGAGTTAAAAACTAAATTTACCTCAGAGACTTCTTTCAGTGACTTAGAGGAACATTCATAAATGAGATATATTCTCTTTCTCTAATTCTGAGGAATAAAAACTTATAAAAACTTAACACCAATTTCTTACAAAGCTTTGGGGACCAGTGAATAATTTTATACTCCACAGTTGCTTCATTTCCTCTGTGTATGTGTTTTCTCTTCACATTATTCTTTGGTAATTATAGTTCTCATATGTTGTCTATAGATTAATTTTAGTGAATTGGGCATGTTTGGGGTGGTATGGCCATAGATAAAAGTTGAATATATCAAGAAACTAATAATCTATAATGAATAATCAACAAGATTTAACCCTAATATTAATTTAGTAACTTTTCCATTTTATTCTAGATAAGAGTTTTTGCTTAATTCAGTGGCACTTTTGTGTTAATAATTCATTACTCCTTCCTCTTGTCAGGTTAAAGATATTTTTATATAATTATTATTTTTGAATGACAGTTAAACTTATTTAAAAGTCTCCCACATAATCCCAAGGGAAAAATCTACAAAATTTTTTGCCTTTTTTTCCTCCCTATATTCTCCTTCCTGGGTGTGATCTCTCCAATGTGCCTACCATGACTCTTTTACTTTCTTGGCAAGGAAACCCATGTGAAAATGCATCTTTCTTATCTTTACCTTCTTATCTTCATATGTATGAAATTTTAAATTAATAGTAGAATACTGTTATGGCTTGTGTTTAGAACTCCTCCCTGGGCCTCATGTGAATGAGGTGAAGTTATTTCAGGAGGTAGCTAATACTAGAGTTTGTGATTCTTGGTGGGATACTAGGCAAAAGAGCACTAGGATTAAGGGTGTGAGTGCTCCCTGCCCTGGATAATCTGAATAAAATAAAAGGGACAACCTGTGCTGTTAGTGTCTTTTGCTGCTTCTATTATCTTTTGGCACCATAAACTGATGCCCGTCTGCCATGTACCACCCTGCCTTGGTGCCAGCCAATATGGACTGAAACCTCTACAAACTGTGAGCCAAAGAAACCTTTCCCCCTTTAACTTTGGGTGGCAGGTATTTTTGTCTCAGGAACCAGAGAAAAGTAACAGACAAATACACTCCTGTATTAAGGTAGTACTCTGTTTCAACCCCATCTGGTGTAAAACAACTGGATGTACTGGATTTTGGTGGTGACACTAACCACTGAGAAATTTATTGCTTGAGGTCGAAGGGCCCCATGTTCACAAGACTGGCCTTACTTCAGTACTTGCCACAAGTGATACCTACAGACCACTAATCCTTCCAATCAATTGCTTGCAGTTTAAGGTTCCAGTGACCCCTTCAGTTTAAGCAGTTGGCCAGAAAGATTTCTAGAACTGATGGAAAAACACTATAATTACAACTACAGCTTTATTATGAAGAATACTTAAGGAATAGATGTGGGAGGTGGCACAGAGTTCTGTGTCATCTCTCTACTGAGACAGGGCCTGCCACTTTCCTGGTACAAGGTGTCCTACAACAAAGACACTCAGTAATCTCTGAGTCTAGAGATTTTATTGAAGTTTAATTATTGTGTTAGTAAAAGCAACACCTAAGGTGACCAGGTTCAGGCGATTAAAGCTTTGCTTTAGCTCATGGTTTTGGGAGTTCCAGTCCGTGATTAGCTGGATCCATTTTTTTTGAGCCTGTGGCAAAGTAGTACATCAGACTGAAGAGAGTGTGACTCCGCTTACCTCCAGGCCAGAAGCAGAAGAAAGCAAGGAAGGAGTTAGGTCCCACAGCGCCCTTTGAAGAAAGCCTCAAATGACCTAAAGACCTCCTGCTTGACTTCATCTCTTAAGCACTCCACTCTCTCCTGACGGCGTTACCCGGAACTAACACTGCAGCACAAGGGCATGTGGGGGACAGTAGAGAGTCAAACTGTAGGAATTATGAAGGCATGCTCTGTATGCAGTGGGCCACACAATCAAACTCAAACTCTCCTCCTCAATTTGGGGATCAGGGTGGCCAAAGTTCCAACCCTCTAATACTGTGGGGGGTCTGTCTGGTGAGCAGCTGCCGTCTCGGAGTCATGTAGGAGGCCACCCTGAGTTACTTCATTAGTGTAAACAACTAGCAAACCCTCCCTCAGGGAACTTCAAGAGGTTTGAAGCTCTGCTCCTAGAACCAGGTAAAGACCAGGTGCATTATCTACTAAATCTACTTAGTAGCGTTTATGTGAAATATAAAGGAGATTGTTTAAAGTGAAAATTTATTCTAGAATGAGTTCATTCATTGGAACTAGCAGCAGGACTTTCTAATTTTCAAGAGCATAAAAAGATTTCTATATGGGTGGTGAGTGTGTAAATCAGTATAATCACTTGGTGGGAGAATATTTGACAATATCCATTAAACCAGAAAATATGAATACTCCTGATCCAGCAAATCTGTTTCTAGGTAAATGCCTGACAAAATTTCCACAGTCAGGAAAAACTGTGAAATATTTTGAAATGCACACACTCCTACACAAAAGATTGCTGGGCTTTCTGTATATCCTACCCTTCTGGCTTTTCTAATTCATTGTTTTTAAGCTATAATTCTATAGGCTGTAGGAGATGTATCCTAGTGTAATTTATTATTTTTCCTAGAAATGCTAATGAATTTAATCTTGTGGAAAGCAACTTGTTATTGTCCAGTTAATGCTGACCAGCTCAGCATTTAATTATAAATGCATTCAGCATCCCTGTTTGCCTGTAGGTGGGTGTGTTTTTTGAATTCTCCTTTGAACCAATCAACCATTTTGCTGATTTGCCTATTATGAGTTATATAAATCTTTAATGTATTCATTTTATATTTGCATGGAAGTCACGATTTTCCTTTTAAAGAAATATTTGATTCACCATCACCAAAAACAAATGCTCTAATATTTACGGGAACACTCTGTGTTGTACACACAGGAAAGTTAGGGTTTTTGACAGGTCTGCAACTCTGTTTTATCCTCCTTGGGGACACCTCAGGCAGTTTTGGCTTCCTTTAAACATCCTGATGGAATTTACTAGCTGGAAGATAAATGAGGGTCTTCTGGGGCTGCTATATTCTGATTTTTTTTCCTAAGAAATTCTTTTAGTATGCTTTACCTGGTACATTTGGGCCGTACATTATAAATAAACCTCCAGCAAAGATCTACAGAGAATGGGAGTTTTTGCTTCTTCCCTTAAATCCAAAAACACCCTGGTGTAGAAAACAAGGTAAGAATGAAGCTACATCTGGAATGAGAAAAACTAATGACTGCTTTTGATATTATATCAGAGCATTTTATCAAATTTCTGCTTCATGCTCATCTGATAATCTTCAAGGTGTAACTCTGTGGTTACAGTATGTTTGACTAACAACCCACAACTGATATATGTGCATGTCGTTTACAGCTCTTTAATGTTAGAGGTTAACCAGCAAATATTGATAACATAATTTATTATGCTTTAGACATCTAGTCTTATACATAATTTAGTAGTCCTATTTAGACATAGACATTTCTTTCTTGACTAACCAATCTTGTTTCTCAGTTGTGTTTTATTGGCTTGATTTTACTCTTGATAGTTTCATTACAGATAGGGTTAGAGGGGAAAAAATAAATTCTAATATACTCTTATGAAGATGGAGATTTTTTATTTCTTTACATTCTTTTATGTAGTTTTAAAATTTGACAGCTTTAAATATTTCATGGAATTTTTAAATTGAAAGTTGTAACAGGTCAAATAATATTCTTATAAGAAGACTAGTTCAATATATCCCAGCAAAACTCACCCAATAATTAGATTTTTAACATGACTATAGTTAGAATCAGTGTAGACTATATGTCATTCTTAGTTATGGTCATAGTGGGAAGGAGAACATGCTCTTTGAAAGGTTTCCTGCACCCATGCCCTTATACTGACAATAATATTTTCCTGAATAGAACTCAATGCAGTTCTGAATGGTCAACATTTCAGTGTGTCTTGTTCAAAGAAAATATATGGATGAAAGACACAAAGAAAATGTAGGATTAAGTTGTTTTTGGTTTTAGTATAAAATGAAATTTGGGTGAAATTTTTGTTTTTATTTTCAGCATTTTGACATGATAGAATTTTTTTTAAATAAACATCCTTCTCTTAGTTAGTACTCCATTTTTGTAATGTACCTATCTATGAGCTCTGCATTTCTTTTAAATGTCTATGAATGAAAGAAAGCAGCAAATAAAGTTCTAGTTTCCAGTTTGCAGAACAGTGAAAAACGATAGGACAACTACAAAAAGTACATAATGGAAGTACACAGAGAAGAAAAAGAAAGGAGTAGAAAAAATATGTGAAACAATAAATGTCTGATAATTTTCCCAAATTAAAGTCTTACAGCAAACTTCACAGAAGCATGAGGCTTACAGAACACCAAACAGGACAAATTCCAAAAGAACTACTGCATGTGAAGTTCAAACCTCACAAAAATCAAAGATAAAGAAAAGATCTGGAAAGAAACCAGAGGAGGGAAAAACACCTTGTCTGTAGGGAGGCAAAGGTAAGAATTATGTCTGACTTTTCCTCAGGAACCACACAAGCAAGAACAGAGTAGAGGAAAATATTTATAGCATTGAGAGGAAAAGCCAACACAGAGTTCTATGCCCTGTGAAATTATCTTTCAAAAGTGAAAGAGAAATACTTTCTCAGAAGAGTAAAAGTTGAAAGAACTTGTTTCCAGTAAACCTGCTTTGTAAGAAATATTAGAAGTTTTTCAGAAAAAGAAATATGGTGTAGTTCAGAATCTCAGGTCTACATAAAGAAAGGAAAAGCATATAAGGGATAGGTGAAGATAAAATTAAATTTTTTTTGTTCTTACTCAATTCATATAACAGACACAATTTTGTTTAAACTACAGTAACAATGTATCTGACTAAATATATACACTTATGTCTAAATGAAATAAGTAACAATTGTCCAAAAGACTAGAGGGAAGAAGAAAGAAATCACTCTGAATAAAGAAGCTGATATGCTAAGTAGAGAAATGAGTCACACAAAATGTTCAGTTAAACCTACAAAGGGCTGTAAAAGAAGAAGGTACAATAGAAACAAATGACAAGGACAACAAGTAGGACACAAATGAATATGGTAGAGAGCCAGGTGACATATCAACAGTCACCTTGAATGTCATTGTTCTAAATGCACCCTTTAAAGACGAGAGATTTTCAGAATGGAACAGAAAGCAAGATCACTGGATGTTTTCTACAAGAAACCACCACAAACAAAAAAGTACATATAAACTAAAAGTGATTGGAGGGGGGGATATGTTAGCATTGAACACAGAAAGCAGACAAAGCAGGCTTCAGAGAAAGAAAAATGGTCACAGATAATGAAAAGATATTACATGACAATGAGGCCAAAAGACGTGATCCTTAATGTTTCTATTTCTAACTAAAGATCATCAAAATGTGTAACACAAAACTTGTAAACCTTCAAGGAGAAAAAAATGGCTTCACTATCATAATAGGAGATTTTAGTACTCCTGTAGCAGACAGGGACAGATCCAGAAGGCAGAAAATTGGTAATAACATAACTGTACTAAAAATCACCCTCAATAAACTGGACATAATTTGTTATCAACAATCTCATCAAAATCCAGCAGGATATAAATTATTCTCAAATTCATATACAATATTCTCCAAGATTAACTATATTCTATGCTCTAAAGCAAGCACATCTTAACAAATTTTAAAATACAGAAATCTGAGAATGTAGGGAATTAAACTAGAAATCACTAATAGAAAGGTAATTGGAAAATAAAGAAATACATGGAGATAAATTTTAAATAATGCATCCATCAAAAAAGAAATTTCAAGGGAAATGTAAAAATATTTTGAAGTATATGAGAGTAAAATATGAATTTTCAAAACATGCAATTCAGGGCAAACAATGCTTAGAGTTAAATTTATAGCACTGAATGTATTGTAAGGTACTCATAACTACTTGGAAAGTATAGTAGTTTTATTAAAAAATTGGCATGGATTAGTTTTAAATTGGTCTTGCTAACTCTAGGGAAACAGAAACACTCATTAATTACAAGTAAAAACTCAAAATGAAATAGCTTCTTTGGAGCAGTTTGGTTGCTTTTGGAATAGTGAAGGATATTTTTACTGGATGGCCCACCAATCATGTCCTTAGTATTTAGTCATATGAGTCAAAAACTTATGTCTACACAAAAACATACACACAAATACTTGCAGAAAATTTGTAATTGTTAAAATTTGAAAGCTAACAGGATCTCCTTCACTAGATGAGAATATAAACAGACTATGATACATCCAGACCATGGAATATTATTCAGGATTAGAAATAAGTAAACTATCAAGCAATAAGGAAACCTGGAGGAAACTGAAATATATAGTATAGTATGGAATGAAGGAAGCCAGTTTGAAAAGGCTCCATGCTTTCATACTGTAATGTGCAAAAGTCTGAGGGCAAAAGTCTTAAGATAGTAAAATGGTAAATGACCAGTGGCTGCCAGGGCATAGAAGGACAAATGGACTAACAGGTGGAGAACAGATGATGTTTTTGGGACTCAGACTTCTCTGATACACTAATGGTGGATACATGCCATTAAATAATTGCTGATATTCCTAGAACGTACATAACCAAGAATGAACCTCATGCAGGCTGTACATCTTCCCTCCTAATTTTTCAGTGTAAATTCTTTGTGACATTCTTATAGGGCTTTTTCTTTTTTTCCCATGGGATGGAAGGGTGTGTGCATGTACAGGGAATAGAAAGTATATAGGAAATCTCTACATAGTTCACTTTAACTTGTTTTTGTAAACCAAAACTACTCTTGAAAAAATAGGTGATGGGTTTTAGGAACAAAGATTTCCTAATATAACTTTAAGGTTATTTTTTCCCATTGCATTCTCTGAGTTTCCTCTATTATGTGAAACATTTTAATAAAGTTAGAAAAGTATTAGAGAATGACTCATGTCTCCTATGCTTGAGATATAAAACAGAGGATGCCTCACTATGCTTGATGTCAGGTGGTGCTAGAAAATGGCAAGAGGAACTTGGGAAAAGTTTATCAAAGAGAAATCTTTGTAATAATTTGGTAAAAGACAAGGCAGACCACTCCTCAGAAGACAGAAGTTTTGCTAGACTTTTCTTAGATATGTAAAAGTGTCTTGGAGATAATTAATGTTCAATCTTAAAAATATCAGAGACCTAAAGATGACAAACCTTCATATGACACAGAATGGGTCACATAGTGCTAAAGACATTCTCACAAAATAATGATGATGAGGAAAACTATTGAAAAGTCAATTTTCATATTTTTGAAAGTATTTTTG
>PVIC010044703.1:0-14905 GCA_004025085.1 Thryonomys swinderianus
GCAAGCCTGGAACTCAGCAATCCTCCTGTCTCTGCCTCCCGAGTGCTGGGATTACAGGCATGAGCCACCACACCTGGCATTGTGGTATGTGGTATTGATTGCTGGTGGGCGTGAGTCTCCATGCCCAACACTGTATGTGGTTACCGGGGGTTGAACTCAGGACCTTGCGCTTGCGAGGCAGGCGCTGGAACCACTGAGCTAACCCTCTGGCCCCCCTGCCTTTTTTTCTTCATGGCTCAAGTTCAGGGACTCAGAGAATACTTTTGAGAACAGAAGAGAATATTTTCAAAGTCAAAAAATATCCTTAGATAAATACATCTGCCTATAAAAACATTAGAAAAGGTTATCAAACTGAACTAAATTGGCCTTAGTCTTCATATTCTTCAAGTAGCCGCTAAGAAAAAAAGGGGAAATTCTGTGACAAATTACCAGAGAAGCCAAATACTTTGCTTCCTTCTATTAGCAAATTACCAGCTTTAGAGAAATACCCTGCCCTGACCTCCTGTGGCCACCCACGGTGAGTCTATTTGGCTGGATTTCAGTAGACTTCAGAGCCCTCAGTGGTAGGTTATCATGACAACAAGCTCCACCCAGTGAAGGGAGCTGGAGGTTTTCAACAAAAGAAAAATTCCAGGCAAAAGTGTTCTTCCTTGGCTTTGGAGTGGGAAGGGGTAAGGGCAGAAGTCTACCTGAGGCAGCTGAGGAGAAAGTACAGTGAAAAGACAAAAAGGAGCTGGGCAGTGTGACAAAGAGAGGCCCAGCCTCTTGGGAGCTCACAAGGCGGTCCAGTTTGTAGCTAAGTCGTTCACACCATGTGCCCAGCATACCAAAAAGCAGTCCAGGTGGCTCATTAGCAAAAAGAGAAAGCAGAGGAGGCTAAGCTAAAATCTAACCAGACACTCCAGAGTTACTAGGTCATCTGAAGCATCACAGCTAACTGGGACTAGACAGGGAACCCTGAGAGCTTCAGCTGAGTGGCCTCATTTTACAGATGAGGAAACTGAGATCCCATGTTGGAAATCATCCACTCTTAGCCCTAGCACAATCCTGTTGGAGAGGGAATGAAGTTTGTAATACAGCTTGGTCTCAAATACAAGGGCTTATCAGAGATGTCATAGAAGATTCCTGTTTGGCAAAGTAGACTGAGTAATGTACGGTTTGTTGTGAGATAGAATATTTGTCTTGTGTACATGATGTGAGTAGGATAGATCAAATATTGAAGCAGGGCCATTGTTCTGTTTAAACTAACTTTAAGGGTGGTATTTGAGGATGAACCAAAGCATAAAGCCAGCTGAAGGGAAACAAAAGGAATCATATGACTCCCATCAGCCAATGGCAATCTGCATGCACCGGTAAGCAGCCCTTTCCTGACTCCATGCTCTCACAGCCCAACCTCCAAGCAGGACTGTGCATTTCCTGCCTTCATACTTTCCTCTCTTCCCTCCAATTGTATTTCTCTAGTCATGTGGCTTTTAATTAGCTCCTGTTATTGTAATTGACCCTGAGAGTTTTATATATTCTAACCATTTTTGTGAAACAAGTCTCCAGAGAGTTCAACGATCAACACCAAGTCACATATCTTATAAGTAACAAAAGTAGGGCTCAGGAACAATGGGGCCAGTGCTTTCTCTGCCAACTATGTCCTTCTCCCATTAGAAAAGATGTTACAGATAACACCAAGTCACATATCTTATAAGTAACAAAAGTAGGGCTCAGGAACAATGGGACCAGTGCTTTCTCTGCCAACTATGTCCTTCTCCCATTAGAAAAGATGTTACAGATTGCTAGTTAGATGGTCCAGTGCTATTCATGGCTAGCAAATAGAAATGCCACAAAAATACAAAGGTAAGGACAATCTGTAGGCATGACAAGAGAGGAAAATAATTGTTGAAAGTTAGGAGTAAGTAAGAGGAAAAAATAAATAACTACTTGATTATCTGGACAATCAGTTAATGAAAAGAGGAAATTAGTGCCAAAGTCAACTGCTATTAAGTCATGAATCTAAGATAATAGGACATAGTCAAAGATAAATAGAGACTTTTGGAAGGGAAAGTCCTCAATTCCTATGCACAATGAATTTGTGCCTCTTTTATGAAAAAAACTAAAACACCACCAAATGACTGCAAGTAGGAGAATAATCTCTGCTTCTCTTAAGCAAAGAAGGAATTAATTAGCAGGTTGTCAGGGGCTAAAAGAACCACTTAGAAGCTGGAGTATGAGGTTTGGACAACCAGCTGGACACAAGGTTGCCCCTGATGCAGCAGAAACTACAGCCAAAGCCCAGGCGCCATAGGCACTATATATCCTGTAGTTACTACTTTTGTATACTCCATTCTGAACTTTTCCAATGCCTTTGTACCCTTTAAGATTCAACACTGCAGGAGCAAGTGTCTAAATGGCTATTTAAATCCTGGTTGTACCAAAGGATAGGTAGAAAGAAGAATAGGACCCTTTGGCTTCTATAATTATGCCATTAGCAGGTGGCGGAGATGGCTATTGCTCTATTATTAAGACCATTCTCATCCAAGATATAATAGTTAGGGAAATGTGAGCAGCTGTAACAAACAAGTTCCAAGGTTCAATGGCTTAACACTATAGAAGTACATTCCTCAGTCATGTAACTGTCAACACAGGTATTTGTGATTGCTTGTCAACCTTACACACAATTACTTACAACTCACATTTCTTCAGTATTTTAATTTCACTCTCTCATTGGACCTTGTAACCCTTTCCATTTAGCTGGAAGATGAATAATGTCAACAAAGGTATACCTATGCTTAAGCTTCTTGACATAGATGGTATATACACAGATGGGAGTGATATCATCCCCATTCCACTGTGAAGAACAAGACCATGTCCTCAATTACATGGAAGGAGACCTGTGATTTATAATTTCTGGCAGGAAGCTGTTTCTGATCAATAATTCTACACTCCACAAGAAAGAGTCCAAATATTCCACAGACATAAAGTTGTCCCTGTTACAGGAGACTTCTCACAGAGAAAAATGGTAGCGGGAAAGGAGTTGGTCAGATATGTAACAGACATAAGCCAACATATGTTTATTGCAAATGTATTTCCAGATACTTGTAGGAAGTCCATATTTTAATTAGATTTGTTGTACTGCCTTCACCAGAATTTATAACTTTCAAGGTCAACTGTGACTTGAGAGGCCTACCAACTTCCCAGAGTAGAATCCCCTCTGCCAGCTCCAGTGGCAAGGTAATATTCAATCTGCATTCACAAACATCTTCAGAATCAGTGTATCAGTTAGACATCTGAAGTTAGACATAATGGAAAATCCCAACTCCAAGTAATATCTAGGGATAGAGGAGCCTTTGGGTACGGGATAATCAGCAGCTTAATGAACAGGTTTTTTTTTTTATCTCTCTCTCTCTGGTTGGTCTACCTTCCATCCAGGTGGCTGCCCACAAAAGACAGGACTAGTAAGTCCTGATGCACATCCAGCAAGAGAGAGGGAAAGGCCTTCCCAAGATCTGTCTTCAAGTCTGATTGGTCCAGCTTAACCTATTAATCTCTGGATCAGTAATAGAATCTCAGAATGGCACATAATGAAGGACTTAGATTCATTAGGACCCATCCCTGGATCTGATGATGGGTTTCCTCTCCCACAATTATATGATGACAGTTACAATGAAATTGAGTTTTTTCAAAAGAAGGGGACAATGGATGCCAAGTGGTAAACAGTATCCACTGGAGATGGAGAAGGCTTTAAGAAAGGCTGTTTCACTTGGGGAGAGCTAGTCATTAGAAAATCCTCCTTTATACTTAGCCCAAATCTTGTTCTTCACTCTCTGGAGGTCTACATATACATCTAAACATTCTTGCTTCTAATACACTTTCAAGATTTCTTAAGACAGATGTTGTACTTTTTTTCCACCCTGAGGTTTTCCCTTCTTTAGGCTTAGCCTCCCACTTAGACCCTCCTCCACGTTTCATTTCTCATTGCCTCATTACTTTTACCTTTCACTTATGTTGTATGCTCTAGTCTGACAGAATCCCTTCTACAGAATAGCACAGTGAAATGGTAACTTTTGACCTTTCTACAATCCATCTATTAACATAGCTAACAACTATATGTCTAATTGAGATAGCTGCTGTAGCGGATCTTATCACTTTTATACATTAAAGACTTACTTCTCACTCTCATAAAATTGTGATTGGCAAAGGACTCTTCTCTATGCAGTATTTCCATGACACGAGGCTCTTCCATCTTCTGGCTCTATATATTCAACACACAATTTCTAAAAGCATCCTTTTCATTTGTGTCAAGACAGAGGAAAAGCATATGAGGGATCATATGCTTCTGTTCATGTTCTATTGACTAGCTGCAAGAGAGGCTGAAAAAAATAGCCCAACTATTTCTGCCACAGGTATTAAACTACTGGTCTCCCACATCCCATTGTTGATTTTTCTTGAGCCTGCTGCAGTTCTTCTAGATTTGTCTGAATTGGCTGCTGGTAAACTGACCTTCCCTTCAATGAATTACAAAATTCATCTATCGAATCTCAAGGCAGGATTCCTCTTGATTCCACTCACTGCCTATTTGACCTTTCATTGTGCCCTCTCCTTCTACCACTTTGCTCTCTATTAAGAGGGACTTTCTGGGTATCATCTGACTAAGACCCACCTGGAGAAGAGCAATTTCTGAGAGCCATCCAGTTTGTATAAAGTCGATCAATAGTGCTGGCCTGTTTTGAGAATACCAAAGACTAAAGGAGTTACTAATTAATACATCCAGCAAAAATTGCAAGTTAACATAGTTATTTTCTATATATTTTTCCCACTTTTTTTGCTGAATTTGAAAGTGGATTTCCAGGTAGTTAGTTGGTTCATTTATTTGTCTAAAGTGCCACATGAAAAAAGAGAATAAATTGTATGGCTGGCTCTGCACTGCAGTACTGGGAATTTAGAAAAATCAACTTGAAGTCTATGTTGCTTTCATTGCATTTTGGGGCTTTGTGGGCCAGAGCATTTGCTCTGTGTATCTGTTTCCAACCCATAATGCAAGACATGTAATTAGTGGTGCCTCTGCCTCTCCTTGGCAAGCTCAATCCGACAGAGCCCATCTAAATGTACCCCACAGACTCCTCCTCCATGGAAAACCAGGGCAGATGTTTCTTACTCCAAGCACCACTTACAGCCTTTTATTCTGCCAAAGGATTGTCATTGGGATGTTACCAAATGGAATTTGCTCTGGAGCAGCAATCATTAATTAATGGGGTTATTAAATACTGGACATGGAGTTGCATGTGGCTAGAGTTCTGATACAATGAAACTTCAAAGAGGTTAGTACCATATGGGCCAAAAAATGTATCGAAAGACCCTTTCAAAAAAGACTGTGTATAAAACGACCTCCTGGCATCACAGTATTTTTAGAGCTTCAATAAATCCCTAGGCTATTTACTAGCAGAGCAGCTCCAACAGGGCAAGCTCCTCGCCTGCTCTGTGCTAGAGGGCAAGAAGCCTAGCTGAGACACACAAAGACCTGAAAAGGCAAATACATCCTCCCTCTTGGGGGAGGTGCTTACTGTTCTGTTTTTAAAAATTCCTAGATTCATTCGCACACTCACACATTTAATAAGCATCTTCTATATACCATAGACTGATAAGTGATAGAAAGATGAGTTCCTGGCTAGAAAAGTTTGTAGGCCAGTAAGAAAGACAGATATACAACAGCAATTTGATAGGATAGTGTAATAGACCTACATAAAATGCAGTGGGAAGATTTTGGACTTGAGTGAAGCCTCACAGACCATCAAATACAGATTTCTATAGGTTTTAGAATCAATACCTTTCTCTAGAGCTTTTGCAGGTAGATGGTTTCAGACATACCAAAACCTTCCTAGTTGAAATGCTTGTATCTGACTCTTTGTATGTATGGTGGAATTAATACCCTGATGTCAATCCTCAGCCAATTAGGGATGGAAGCTAGTGAACAAATGTTCCATCCTTCCCCATCTATTCACCATGGAATTGGTAGCTCCTCAGCTAGTACAGTTTGCCCACTGATCCAGAGATCTTACCAGAAGGAACACCAAACAATCCTACAAGGTTTTGTCTGAAATCTGCCTGCTAGATCACTGTGACCCTTATCAAGTTCTTGGTGACTGATTGGGTTTTCCCTGGCTCTTTGCCATTCCTCCACCTCTTAGTCATCTTCTATGACTTAGGATTACCTCAGGCATGGGAAAATGGCACCCAGTAATTTCTTGCAAACAAGCCACCTGCTTCTCTATACAAGTTCACCATGTTGCTTTGGGAATTCAACTAACAATCTCTACTTTTCAAAGCCTTGAATCAGACACCGATCTGACCAAGGCTGGAATTTCAAGGCACCACTTTCTTTATTTGGGTTAGTTTTTAATCATAGGCTTGCCCTTCTCATGTCACACTGACCATAGTCCCTCAGGGTCTCCAATTTACTTATTTTGCTTAAAGAGACATGCTTTCATGGACGATGAATGTTGATATTCTGCCACCTAGTGGAATAACTGGGACTGCAGGGAGAGAGCCTAAAGGATGAAAACAAGGGATATACATGTAGGCCAATATTCTCATTTAAACGTTTATTATGTACAGACCAAACTGCACATATAAGCTCTTTTAATCCTCGTGACAATCCTATGAGTGACTATGGTACAACATAAATTTCATAAGCTTAAGAAAATTAAGCAAGTTGGTGATAGTGACAAAAAATGAGAAAAAATCAAAACACGAGAGCACAATAAATGAGGATACAATTTAGGGCAACTGGGGCTCAGTTTAGCTGGAAACTCTGTGTAGGATGGTGTGGAACACGCCTCAGAATCATTACACTAGTGAGTGGAGAAGCCGCAGCAGTTACTTACTCACTCCTGTTCCTCACTGGTTGAGGAGTTCCCTAGGAGTGTTAACTCCACAGTGACTGAGTTGTGCTTTCTTGTGACTGAGGAGGCTTCAGCAGCACCAGAGGAAACTTTCTGGAAGGAAACAAAGGGAATCAGACTCTTGGGGAAGGAAGCTTCCAGCATACTGCCAAAATAAGATTCTGGTCCAGCCATGTTTGACTCCCAGATCTATCTCCTAGTTCATCCATCATACTGTCTCAACAGCTCTGCTATGTATAAAGCAAACCATATGTCAAATTCTTTCCTGGAAAGTCCTTCAATGTAGTTAGGGCTCTGAGCAGTGGTCAGTCAGACTTTGAGTTCTCATATCAGTTCTATTTCAGACAATACCATGGCACTGGGATCCATGTTTTCCATGGATCTTCTGATTCATTCTGGATGACTGTGGTCTTTGGCCTGTTTCACCTAATCACATTCATGGGCAGATGTATTGCATCAGCTTTTGGGCTTCCGTCTGGAAAGGCCTGACGGACAGAAATCATAAACCAACCAGCCACTGCTTGGGACAGGTTGTAGACATATAATGGAGCAGCCTTACAGTTCTTGGCTTTGCCAAGGTCCTCCAGTCTGCGTTGGTGTCTTATTCAGTATGTCCAATATACAAATTTTCACTGGAGAAAGGTCACAGACATTCATGAGACAGACCTAGATTCTAATCTGCATTCTTCTCTTTACCAGTTAAATGAGCTATAGAAGGTAACTTGACCTATATATTACTTTGTTTTCCATTTCTGTTACAAAGTATCTGAAACTTGGTAACAATGAAAATGGGTAACATAAAGATTTATTTAGCTCACAATTTGGGAAGCTGAAAATCTAAACAGCAAGGCACCAGCTCTCATGCTGGCTCCTTACCTATACCATGACAGATGGCGTCATGGTGGGAGTGCACATGAGGGGAAATCATGTGACATGACAGGATGCTGAAAAGCAGAGATGGCCCAGGCTTGCCCTTTTATAACAACTTACTGCCATGAAAAGTAACTAGGGTCCCATAAGAATGCTGTGAGTCCCTGTGGGCAGCACTCTCATTGACCTAACCACCTCCCACTGGGACTCAGTTCTTAAAACTCCTGCCACCTCTGAACATTGTCACATTGGGATCAAGATTCCAACACACAAGCCATTGGAGTACATACGCAAGCCACACCAAATCATAGCAACCTGCCAGAATCTGTTATCTATCAACTAGAGTTTACAGTACCTACTATCTTAGGGTCACTGTGGTGCTTGGATAATATAATGTGTGTAAAGATGACCATGGGACCAAGCTTTTGGTGCAATTCATTCATTTAAGGGGTGCAGAGAAGACTGATAGGGAAGAGGGAGAAGCCAAAGCAGAGAAGAGAGGACAGGCAACTGAGTGTGGATTGGTAAGCTACTCCCACCATGAGTAACTGGTTTCATCCTGAGAGGAAAAAAAAAAAAAACTTTGCCAAGCAGAGTCAAGCCTCCAACACACAATTATGCCAAACAAGAGTTAAAGGAACTGGAGGTATTTGTATATCAAGTCTTAGGAGTCATTGAGGAGTACCCCAAAGGGCTGTCAAGTCTTCCACCTTCACACAGTCGGGCAGGAGGGAGGGGTGAAGATGAGCCTTCGGGCATACATATGCTGACACTGGTGGCTGAATGTGGGCCAGGGCATCCTGAAAGGACCTTGGGCTACAAGTAGGACATTATGCACCTGCTGTAAGTAGCTTTCCTGTGCCAGACACAAAGCTGCTCAATACGCTGTCCCCACTTTCTGCCTTTCCCTTCACATGCCCCTGCGAAGTCTCTCTTAGGTCCTTACGCTGAGTAAAGCACTTGCCATTCTCTTTCTCCATAATCATGTTCTTGTTCCCTTGCTACACCTCATTCTTCCTCTTTTCTCTACACCGCCTTCCCGTTTTCCACTCAGTCTAGATTACTATCATCTCTGCCACACGGTCTCTTCCTCAGCTTCCTCACCTTTAAGCCATTGTTCTTAGTCTGCCCATCAACGTTTCCCCAACTGTTTAAGAGTCAGCTGTCATGATTTTCTAGAAGGCATTTTTCCTATGAGATAAGTTAGCAAATCTTCCCCTTCATTCCTGCTCCATGGGAAATCTGTGAGTCCTCTGCCGTGGCCATTCTGGCTCCTTGCCATGAGCACACTGTTATGCCCCCCTTCAAGGAGAATCCTTGTCCTTTGAAGGCAGTTAAGCATCACCTCAGATCCAGGAGAACATTCGTTTTGGCCAAAGCTAATCAGGGTGTTAGATTTTCCCTTGCAAGGGACTAAGTTATATGTTGTCAGATTTGAGCCAATTAGAATTAAAGGATGTTCAGTGGAGGTCTCTGGAAAGATCTGTCTTGCTCAGTAAAATGGTTCTTTTTTTCCTCTGCCTCTCGATCTTGTCACCTGGGTATAACATCTGAAATTACCAAATCGCCTTGGAAACACGAGGGAAATGCAACAGAGAAAGAAGTAACAGCATGTCCACTGTTTGAGGCACTTACCCACTTTGTAGACAGCCTGCTTATTAAGCCCATTTTTAGTTAAGTCATCTGTTACTTCCACCCAGAAGCATCCTTAAATGACATGATCAAGTCCTTAGACTTTACAACTTGGTTTTCTAAACATACAGTTGTACCTAGGTGTATGAACTTAATTTTATGATTTGGAGGAAGAAGGATGAATTTGTGTTTACATGGAGGAGATGTCCATGTTCGTGTTTGTCACCCAATGTGGAGTTTACAAATAGAAGCAAAACCTTATCCAGCATTTTTTATTGCAAACCGAATTATTTCCAAACAGAAGCATTCATGAACTGAGGCATTACTGTATTTGTTTTTATATGTATTTTTTAAACTCCAGTTTGAATGTGCAGATGATCTATTCACAAATGATCTCCCCATCACCCCATGCTAGGAATCCAATTCAGGGCCTCAAACACGCTAAGCAAGTGTTCTGCCACTGAGCTATATTTTCAGACAAACAAATATGCATGATGGCTCATGTATTTTCACTGGCTTTGACCATATTTTCTACCATTAGCATCATGATATATGAAATATTCATATAAATCAGCATGGACAGACACAGGAGCAAACCCATCTGGCCCTTAATTAATGACATTTCTGAAAAATCCCATGGAAATTGAAGTTTCCCTGTATTAAAGAGGAAGACAACAAAACTAAATGTTTTGGGAAGTGTTCTAGAGGTAGAGTTACCTTATAAATCACTTTACGCAACAAGTGAGCCTATAGCAAATCTGTTTAAGTTCAAGGAAATTCTTTTATAAAAGTATATATTTTTCCTCTGATGAAAGATTCCTTAAACTATTGATTGACTTTAAGGAATCTGTGAGTCCCATGAAATTATAAGCAACATACTGTGTCTGTATGTAAAAGTGGATTTCTCTAAAGAAAAGAAACCAAGCCTTCAGATATTTTTTTTCTTTTTTTTTTGTGGTACCAGGGATTGAACTCGGGCCCTTGTGCAGAGCCTTCAGATTCTAAAGGGAGTCCATGATCACTCCTCCCCCTCCAAAACAAAACAAAGGAGTTAAGAGCCATTGCTAATATAGTTGTTTCCAGAACTGGGATTTTCCTAAAAAAGCATATACTTACAGCTGCAGGCAATTGATAAAAAGCAAATAGAATTTTGAGGAACCACTGCTCATATTTGATTTGTAAATTCTGAGCTATCACACCAGATGTCCTTATTTTCACAAGGGCCATAGTCTCCATGGGAAAAAAGTGTGTAGAGTGCCGGGTGTGGTGGCTCATATCTGTAATCCCAGCACTCGGGAGGCAGAGACAGGAGGATTGCTGAGTTCGAGGCTTGCCTGGGCTCTATAGTGAGCTCAGGGTCAGCCTGAACTACAAAACGAGACCCTGTCTCAAAAAAACAAATGTGTAGAGTGTAACTTCACAAGAGCTGGGAACTACACTCAGTGTCCTGCATACCCAGGAGGTGCAGTTGGTTGTTACAGCGGTGGCCTTCACTTTCCCACCCCTCTCTGTACCCAGCCCTTGGATAGGGCTCTGCTCTACTGAGCCTGAGCTTGGTCATATGAGTCTAGCTGATGGAACAGTACTGACTGGGACAGAGGCAGAGGCTTGATAATAAAGTTTGGGGTGTTTCCTCAATTACAGCTCCTGAAGCCTCTGCTGCTACCTTCATATGGAGAAGCCTGGGCCAGCCTAATGAGTAATGAAAAATGTGTGGTCCAGGTGCCCCTATCTTCCCAGCCTGCAGTCAGCCGACCTGTGACACAGAGACATTGATGTGGGTGGGAGCTGACTGTGGTCACATGAGTGAGTCCAGCTGAGACAACAGTGCAGCCACCCGGAGAAGCCAATCCTGCACTACCAACCTTGTAAGCAAAGCATGTAGTCCATATAGGAAGGGAGAGAATGGCTGTTCTTCATAAGGACCAGCGTCAGCTGTGGTCACCCAGAGCAAGGACAGAAGGGGAGCTGCAGTGCAGCTCTTGACCACTGGGAGACTCAGTGGCAGTCCTTGGGGTGGAGACTAGCAGGCCAGGTGAGTGGGTCAGGCAGCCGGCGAACAGAGAGCAGACGGGCTTCCTACACTGCGTGCTCGCTGTCCCTGGCCTAGCTGTAGTTACCTGGGACTAGAAAGTCAAAACCTACAGGACTCCTCTTTTCAGCCACTCTATTTCCCATCAAAGTTTTTAGGATCACTCAGCCCTTGTTTTTTTCCCCATGTTTAGCATAATTTGGCCAAATAACAGTCTTAAAATATTAAAAGATTTAAGAATAAGAGAACAGCAAGAATTATCAGAGAAGGGGGAAAGGAATCAAAGAAAGGAAAGAGAGAGAAAAAACCAGAGCACTAAATAGTACCCAGACTTGATCACAAAGAGCAGGAAGGAAACACAATTCTCAATTCCCAGGGGTTTGCACACCCACAAGTCCATTTAACCTTCTTCACTCTCCTGGGGAAACTAAGGTTCAATTTTACCTATGGCCTCGAATGAGGGACATTCATGATGGAGAACAGGGAAGCCGTAATATGTGAGTTACTCTAAGATTACACAGCTCCAAAGCAGCAGAACTGGGACTTAGCTCAGTACTTTCCCACTAAGAAAAGAAGCTTTGATGTAGATAATTACACTGGACAACATTTGGGGTTTACTATGTGCTACACACTATTCTAATGCTTTACAAGATTAATTAATTTGATACTCAGAACAGACAGACATGATTATTATAATCACCACTAATTTACAGATGATGAAATGAAGATACATACAGTTTAAGGAACTTGCCCAAGATTATTCAGCTAGTGAGCAAGGAAGCAAGTCTATGAGCCTGGGTAGTCTGGCTTCAGAGCCCACCCTTCTTGAAGCTACACTGTCATGCCCACCAAAATGCTACCAGACATGAATCCCACTATTGGAACTGACTCTCTGACAATTCTCAAGTGACCTACATATAGTTCTATCCTACCAGAACAAGCCTTGAATGGAGATGGACCACAATGTAATCATGTTGAAAGGCAGGAAAATCCACAAGAAGATCAGGTGGTCTGAAGTTTAGACAAAAATAATGATGCCCAGTGACAAACAAGGTCTGACTGCCTTATTCCCTTTCCAGAGACAAATGCACTTCTGGGTCCTCTCCTAAGGTCCACAGGGTCTGAAAAACAGCTGAGTACATTGACCTTCATGGGAAAGAACGCACATCACTTCTATTTTCACCAGCTGAGCCTTTTGAAGCTGAGAAGAATCTGCCAAGAGCTAGTTAAAGGAAAAATAAGGGGTTGTATGGAGGAAATGAAGGCTTAGAGCCAAGACTGGACAGACAGGTGGAGGTGAGCTATAAGGAAGGAGGTGCTCCCCTGGGACCAGGGGATTGTATTATTGACTACATAGCTGGTAAATGTATGTTAAGCCCACTGAAAATCACACATTTGTCCTGTATGAATTTGGAACATGGTTTCTGAGAAGTTTCTCACTGTTTAGACCTTAGATCATAATCCCAGAAGGGAAAAAATATGAAAGATTTTATAGTCAATGAATTCAGAAATCTGTTTAGTTTTGAAGCTCCTCCAAAAGGAAACTACCTTCACCTCCAGTTCCCACCAGCCTTCCTCTTTTCTGACCTCTCTTCCCAGGCACTAACACATTTAAGGCAAGAGACATCACTAATAGGCTTAGCATGAGGATTCATTAAAAGGAAGAGGAAAGAAAAAAGAAAGCAAAAGCTTTGATGTGGATGTCAGTGCCCATTTTTGTGATATGAATCCAGTTGGAATAAGAAGACTGTGGCAGTCTGGGGAGATTTGTATGGGAAATCTCTGGAATACTCTCCTTCAGAGGGTTTCAGCATCGGATGATCCATGCCCATTACACATATAACAGAAGTGTAGAAATGTGAAGTTCTTGATTTCTCTGCTCTGTGGTTTGAAGTGTTTCTAGGGAGTGTTAACACTCTCGAGAACCCTAAGGTATATATTTGAATTGGTGCAATGAAAGTTAAAGGTAAGAAAAAGCACAAAAGGTTTCCAAAGGGAGAATTCCAGAAGTAACCATGGAAATGGATCCAAGGTCTTCCAAGTAGTGTCACACTGAGCCAAGAGACAGCAAGCCCCATTAGTGGGAAATGAAACCTTAAAGCACAGAAGCTGAGCAAGAGAGAAGTGAGTTGAACATAGGTGAAGCAAGGTTTAATAACCAAGTGTATAAGGCTCAGAAAGCAGTGAAACTCAAGGCAGCAAGAACCACCTGCTTCTGTACATGAAAGATGCAACACAGATATGCTTTCAGTAGCCTTCTTCATATATGCTGCATTCCAGTCACATGCATTACCTTGGGCTCTTCAAGAATACCTGCACCTGATTTTGAGACTGGATCCATTCTCATACATTTATTTACCAGTTCACTCTATTATTCAACAGTTGTTATAAGGTATCTTGTGCCACATTCATTCCTTCACTCTTTCATTCTATTATTATTGAGTACTACCATGTGCCAGATTCTCTCTAAGACACTAGAGATACTGCAATGAGAAAGACAAATAGTATTACTTTCCTTTACACAGCTTGCCATCCAGCGTACACTGTACTCAGCAATGCGGAGGATTCAGAGGCGCACACACACACACTGCATTTCCTAACCTCAAGGAACTGCAACTTGCATAGAAGCATAAAATATAGGCATAGTAAGAATTAAATACTTACACAAGACCCGTGTCAGAATTCTAGGCAAGGATATGAGCAATACCCAAGGCCATATATTTCCATGTTCCTATCTTATCGCTGTGTAAGCTTATTCTCAATCTTGTTGCCAGGTCTTTAACACATTGCGAGGTTCCTTTGTGAAGACAATCTTTCGTGAGGTGAATACTTGAAATAGATTTACTCAATGTCTGCCTACATTTCACCCATCCCATAACCTGTATCTCCAAAGACAAATTTATTTTTTAGTGAATTTAAAATCCATGCACACTGAGATTCCATCTCAGGCCACAAAGAATGGCCACTATTACAAAATCAACCAACAATAAATGCTGGTGAGGCTGTGGGGAGAAAGGAACCCTTCTCCACTGCTGGTGGGATTGTAGACTTGTGCAACCATTGTGGAGATCTGTGTGGAGATTCCTCAAAAAACTAGGACTAGAGGTTCCATTCAACCCTGCTACCCCCCTGCTAGAAATATACCCAAAGGAATTTTAAAAATCACATTGGAAAGACAAATGTACACCCTTGTTCATAGCAGCTCAATTCATGATAGCCCAGTCTTGGAAACAACCCAAATGCCCATCAACTGGAGACTGGATGAAGAAGATGTGGTTTTTTATTAAAATGGAGTATTACTCTGCCATAAAGAATGACAAGATTCATTCATTTATGTGCAAATGGGGACATCTGGAGGACACACTAATAAGTGAAATAAATAGATCACAGATATGCAAATACTGGGTCTTTTCTTTGATATAAGTACCTGTAGAGGTAAAGGAGCTCTAGAATGTATGATAGTTTTTGTAGAATGGGAAATATC
>PVIC010044704.1:0-14909 GCA_004025085.1 Thryonomys swinderianus
TTTTTTTAATATAAAATGGAGTATTATTCTGCCATAAAGAATGACAAGATTGATTCATTTATGTGCAAATGGATACACCTGGAGGATGCACTAATAAGTGAAATCAATAGATCACAGATAGGCAAATACCGGATCTTTTCTTTGATATGAGCACTTGTAGATGCAAATGAGCTCTAGAAAGTATGACAGTTTTTGTAGAATGGGAAGTTTCCAAAGGAAATTTGGTGTGGGAATGTAATGAGGAGAAGGAACAAATATGATTCTGGAAGAAAATAAAAGAGCATGAATATAGGGGGTGGGGAGGTGTGGGTGGGTAGGGATATGGGTAAAAATGATAATTAACTTGTGTCATATATTGGTACAAATTCCCCGATGTTATGTGTTATTGTGAGATGTATATAAGTTGTACCAATAAAGAATTTTTTTAAAATGTAGCTGATGAATAGGATAGATATTAATTGACTTGGAATTGCTCTTAGATTTTAGGTGTAAATGTCAAGAAAACTGGTAATAACTTGCTCCATGAGCACGCTCCTTAAAAAAACAAACCATTGACTAGATGTCCCTTAAAGCAAGAGCATCTCTAGCTATTTAAGGAGGAAGTTTGCTGATTTGAAACAAGGTCATGCAGCTTTCAAACCCATGAGAGCATCCCTGGGTGGTGGCAGAACATCGTAATCTAGTGGCTGAGGAAGTCATTGCAGCACCCAGTGTCCAGAGGGTCCAGGACATTCTTTCTTCAGCTCCGCATCAGGCACTGGCCCTTTCGCTTCAATACCCACTAAGTGAGTGTTGGCACTAACCCAGTCTACAACACCGTCTTTTTTCTCAAGCTGTTATGATTAGGATGCTCCTTTGAAGGGACATAGTATTTACTGGTACTTCTGAGTCATTTGTATTTACATTTCTTCAGCCTTGCAGAGTTGGCCCCACTCCAGTTCCTGGGTCCAGGACACACACTGTCAAAGAACTCTGAAGCCAGTGTTATAAGTGGACAGCTCTGACTGTCCAGGGTTTGCCTTCTCCTGCCTCATCACATCACGTGTCTGAGGAAATGTCAGGGTCTGAGGACGTACAAGTGCTCTTTTGGTCGCATCAAACCTGTTGGGTGACTCTATCTAAATCCCATCTTCACATCACTGATTTGGGATCATGCTCGGAAGTATCACTTGTAAGAAGCAGCTTCTGCTAGAGATCAAGGTGGACTGTAAACAACACTGCTCATTCTTAAAATCCCTCTTAACACAGACAAAGCAGGACCTGGGAGGGAGAGAGGGAGACAGCAGACAGGATCAAAGCTGTTGTGTCAGACACCCGTCACCAACCAGAAAGGGCACAGAGAGTGGGACAAGGGAGGAAGACGTGCCAAGGTGGTGCCAGGTCTCTGGGGCACTTCATGCAGCCATAACTTCCCCCGCTGTGGGCATCAGAGCTGGAAGCTACTGGAAGCTGCTCCCAGAGCCAGCTGCAATCCTCGGAAGATGATCTGGTAAGTTTAAGCAACTCGGAGAGAAAGTGGAAGGAAACATCACAAGGTGTTCTAAATTAAAATAAAATACTACTCATTCATAGATAATTTGCAAAGAGATCAGGATTGAAGTCCCCTAAATTGTTGCTAAAAAAAAAAACAAACAAACAAGGAAGTCAAAATTTGCTGACTAACAATGAGGTTAATGTAGAAAATCCATGTTATGCTAAGTATGGTATTTCTTTAAGTATTTTCTACCTCTCGCTTCCTCTGAAAGTCAAAATATCAGCTTATTTGACGTTTTGGTGATCACTGTGTTCAAGTTGTAGGGGATTTTGAAGTTTTTAGCTTTTTGAACATTTACAATTTACAATTTAAAATGACAAGAGATCATCGTGTTTTAAGTGGATTAGGATGCCAACCTGTTTCTAAAGTTAGTCCCACTAGACTCTTGTTCTCACAGTCAATATACAAAACCATTATATTCTTTAAACCTTTACTTTCATAGGACTAAGTTGATCTACAAGAGCTTTGTCTCCATACTGTGGTCATGTGACTTCTTGTGTGTGGCCTGGTTTGCTGAACAGTGGTGCCACCACATGTCAAATTAACAGTGCTATAAGATGAACCCTAACTCGGTCACAATGAGCAACGTTACAGAACTTTGGGAGCACTCTGCAAACATCAAGTTTTACTAACAACTGATCACAAAAGTGATTTTTTGTTTGTTTTTTTGCTTATTAGCTATGAAGTTTGTACTAAGTTGTTGAATGCTCTAGATCTGGCTGTTCCATTCAGTTGCCACTTCCACATGGGCATCTTTAAATTTTATTCATTCATTAATTTTATACTAGGGATTGAAGTCAGGCACTTTGCACTGGGCTCACTCTTTTTCTTTTCTTTCATGTTTTTAATTTTTATTTTACTTTGATGCAGGGTCTCTACCTAAATGACTAAATTGCCCAGGCTAGACTCAAACTTATAATCCCTCTGCCTCAGCCTCCCAGGGTTTTGGGATTACATGTATGTTTTCCCCGGCCTAGCAAGTTTGAATTTTAATTAACAAAATGAAATGCGATTATGAATCCAGTTCCACTGTAGTAGGAATTGTGTTTCAATAGCTCAGTTGCTACATATGGCCAATGTCTGCTGAATTGGATGGTGCTGCTCTTGACCCACAGCGCTGAGTCACGTGGCTTTCTGAAGCTCAGTGTCTCATCTTCTACTGGGCTAAGGTTTCTAGTGGTACTTGTCACAGAGCTACTGTGGACCACATGAAATGATGCCTGTGGAAGTGCCATGCTCGTGTCATTTTAAAAAATTATTGCAGCATTGTGAAATCATGAGTCTTAGGACCACTGAGGGTTTAGCCCTTGGATCTTCCGATCCTGTTAGCTGTTTCCCACAAGTTGAATGATGGCAAGAAGCTAACCTTCATGTTTGTTCTGTGGGACTCAGGGACATTCCCCAATCTCTCACTGACCATTTCCCTGGACATGGAACATACTGTTATATGCACAGGAAACTCATTACTTTTCTATACCTATCTGAAATTCATGGGAAAGAAGTACTACAACATGCAAGCTGTAAGGGTTATAATCTTTGCCCAGACAGTGTTTAAAGTGGACTAGAAAAGGTGAATGAGTAACCCAGAGCCTTGTGTTGAATTAATTACCAGCAGCCCGAATGACCAACACACTTCTTACCCAGATGAAGGAAAATCTGGGCTCTTTGATATAAACGCCTCTCCTGTGTCCCGATCGGTTTTTTTAGGGAGCTGCGAGTGTACACATTCCCTGGCAGTTGGCACATTAGCCAGCATCATGGAGAGAAGTCTGAAGAATGTCCTGGTGGTCTCCTTTGGCTTCCTTCTCCTTTTCACTGCCTATGGAAGCCTGCAGAATCTACAGGTAAATATGTCACTTGGCCCCCGATCTTAACTACTGTATTTCTCTTGGCTTCTGCAATCCATGGTCACCAAAAATAGTGAAAGGATATTTCTTTTATATAAAGTCATTCTAATATTTTTGTTCTCCCTTCCAAATTCTCTAAAGCAAACAATGGTTTTCGTGAACAATCCTATGATATTCAGCTTTTGCTTATATTCCCTCAAGACTATACAGCAGCACCGTTTGTTTGGTCTTTGACAAGGAGACCAACAGTCTTCAGCTGTGGTTTAATAAAATACTCTTTGTTTTTAGGTACTTAAAAGAAATGAGAAAAATCATGGTGAATTTTGCATTCCATGATTTGGACTTTGTTGTCATAGTAAAAGTGTGAGTTCCCACTAAAACTTTTAGATTCTAAGGCTGTTTCAAACAAAATTGTGAAATTGAGCTGGGCGTGGTGGCTCATGCCTGTAACCCTAGGACTCAGGAGGCAGAGGCAGGGGGATCGTCACAAGCTCAAGGCTAGGCTGGGCTACAAAGCAAGACTCTACCTAAAAAAAAAAAAGAAAGAAAGAAAAATTTAGAAATTTGATGAAATAATTGGTATTTTGAACTCTTTATGGCATTTTCTTCCATGGGTTTCACAACTAAAAGTAAAACCTTCAGGAAGTCAGGGACCAGCTGGAAGCAGGGCCCTCACTGTCCCCTGCTGCTTTCACTGGCTTCACATTGTACCCTGGGTTTGGGCTACACGTAAGGAAACATTCCTAGAGCTTCTGGTGACCAGTGAGTGCAGACTCACTCTATTTGTCAGGGACGAGAAGTAGGGACCCACTTCATGGACAGCATTGAGCCAGAAAGCTCTGTCCTCACCTTCACTTGTCCTTGAAAGTGCTCTGGACTTCCTCCCAGGCCCTGCTTCTGAGGAGGTTTACAGAGCACGAGAGGACAGCAGTAGTGATTCTCAGAATCAAGGAAGGTGTGTGCCATCTTCTTTCTCACTGTGACGGGTCCAGTATGCCTTGTCGTGTCATCTGCAAATACCAGTCTGTTCAGAGTACCTGCTTTGCACGGGCTTGAGCTGAGCTCATGCTGAATGCAGTCAGGGAGTAGCCTGTGAGGAGATAATGTGGTCAAGAGGTTCCCACAGGAAGGAGAAAGTGGTCGGGAGAACCCTCTGGACAGCGACTCGGAAGAATGTGGACAGTCAGCAATATTTTCCCTCCAAAACACTTGTACACAGAAGGTCATCCTGTGACGACATCAGCAGCAGGCAAGATAGCTCCCCAGGGCCTGAGGAATGGCCACGATGGGTCACAATTCTTAAATCCAGCAGTAGTTCAGCTGACTGACTCCACATTGGCCCCTGCACTTGGAAGCAGAGGAAGAGCTTGGCAAGCAGAGCCTTAGAAGCTGCTGATGGCTCCTGCCCAGCTGTGAGAGCAGGCACGGGGCTGCATCCAAGAGTGGCAGACAGTCGTGGCCTCTGTGGCCCAGCTCCTGGGCAGCCTCTGATCAGGAACTCCCCCAACAGTGTCTGGCTGCACTCCAGCTGCAAGTAGCTAACTGTGTACCTCTAGTGCTGGCGGGACCCAAGAGGCAAGGACCAGTCTCACCTACTCAGCTCCTGTACCTGTGGTTCCAACCCTAACCTGGCCACAGGGTCCTGTTCACTGACCCAGACTACACTGAGTATGGACATGTTTGAACGGACACAGTGGTTCTTACTACTCAGAATGGGCCAAAGCAAAAATGATAACTGGACAGGCACAACTTCAGGAATGTTGGGCCCCTACCCTGTCTCAGGACCTGGTCTGCATTAGGTCAGTATTCTCATCACAACAGCACTGTGCTCTCAGCTTCTTTGGCAGTGGCCTTCTCTCATTCATATCTCATCTTCCTTTAACTCATAAGTCTCTCACTTCCTGATGATGCCCTGGAGAGGAATCTGTCCAGCTAGGGGCAAATGCCACACAGCTGATCCCTTTCTGTCAGCAGCCAGCAATCTGCGAGGGCCAAGATTCCAAGACTGTATCTCCTGGGCATTGCCAGACCTAGGGGAGGACATTACCTTCAGACAGTACTGAGTGGATCTGTGGTCAAGGCAGACAATACCATTGCACTGGGGGCTTTCCATGGACTTCTGGATCCACCTGGGCCTCTGCTAATGAGTGCTCCACAACTTCGGGGGCTCTGTCAGATGCACAGAAGACTCAAGCGATCTCACACCAGGTGGGGATCCTGGTGGGTATGTCCTATATTGTGCCTTCCCTTACCCAGTTGGTGCCCTTCTAAAAGCCCTCACTCTCTCAGTGGGGCTGGCCCTGGTGCTTCTCCCAGGCAGTGGCAATGGCCTCTTAGCTGGGTTTGCTGTCAGCTTTTGTGAGTCCATCTGCTCCTTAAGGCAGTGGTTGTTTTGATTTCTTTCTGTCTTCATGGAGCTTCCAGTGGTGAAAGCCTCTGTCTGTTGACCAGATAGAAGGAATGTCACACTGCTTATGTAGTAGGTCTCATGATATTCAACAGGCATGTGTGTATTCTACAGGTCAGCTTGCCTGGCACTCATAAGCCCATATGCACAGCTAACCACACAGGGCTCAGACAGGAACAGTCACACAGAGAAAGGCACTTGTTTTTTTTAATTGAATTCTTTATTGGTACAATTTATATACATCTCAAAATCACATATAACATTGGGGAATTTGTACTAGTATATGACACAAGTTAATTCTCATTTTTACCCATATCCCTACCCACCCACACCTCTCCACCCCCTTTATATATGCTCTTTTATTTTCTTTCTGTATCATATTTATTCCTTCCCCTCATCACATTCCCACACCAAGTTTCCTATGGAAATTTCCCACTCTGTAAAAGCTGTCATACTTTCTAGAGCTCATTTGCATCTACAGGTGTTCATGCCAAAGAGAAGATCCAGAATTTGTGATCTATTGATTTCACTTATTAGTATATCCTCCAGGTGTCTCCATTTGCACCTAAATGGATCGATCTTGTCATTCTTTATGGCAGAGTAATACTCCGTTTCATTTAAAAAACCACATCTTCTTTATCCACTCTCCAGTTGATGGACATTTGGGTTGTTTCCAAGATTGAGCTATCAGGAACTGAGCTGCTATGAACAAGGGTGTACATCTGTCTTTCCAATGTGATTTTTAAAATTCTTTTGGGTATATTCCTAGCAGGGAAATAGCCAGGTCAAATGGGACCCCTAGGACTCTGAAAACTGAGATAGAAAAGGGAACCAGAAAGTGGAAAGATATCCCTTGTTCCTGGGTCAGGAGAACCAACATCATCAAAATGGCTATACTCCCACAACTACTATATAGATTCAATGCAATTCCAATTGAAATTCCAACGGTCTGCTTCACAGAGCTAGAGAAAATAATACAAAAATTCATCTGGAAACACGAGAAACCTAGAATAGCAAAAGCAATTCTAAGCAAACAAGACATGGCAGGGGGTACTACAATCCCCAATTTAAAACTCTACTGTAAAGCCGCTGTGATAAAAACTGCATGGTATTGGCAAAGTAACAGACCCGAGGACCAGTGGAATAGATTAGAAGACCCAGAAACAACTCTGGATACACTAAGCCACCTTATCTTTGACAAAGGAACCAAACATCCCCAATGGAAGAAAGACAGCCTCTTTAACAAATGTTGCTGGAAAAACTGGGCTTTAGCCTGCCAAAAGCTAAAGCTAGACCTATCTCTTTCACCATGCACAAAACTAAACTCAGTGGATATGAGGCTTAAACATTAAAACAGAAACAATAAGCCTGCTGGAAAACAGGCTAGGTAAAACTCTTGGAGACATTGGCTTAGGCAGACACTTTATGAATAAAACCTCTATAGCACAAGAACTCACAGAAAGAATCAACAAATGGGATCTCATTCTACTGAAAATCTTCTGCACAGCAAAAGAAGTCGCTGGCACTGCTAGAAGACAACCAACAACATGGGAAAAAATCTTTACTAGCTGTTTATCAGACAAAGGGCTATTATCTGTAATATATAAAGAACTCAAACAGATCAGCCTCCCCAAGTTTAAAGACCCAATTCAAAAATGGGCATCTGAAATGAACAGACACTTCTCAGAGGCAGAAGTCAAAGCAGCCAAGAAACATATGAAGAAATGTTCAACATCACTGGTCATTCGAGAGATGCAAATGAAAACAACACTAAGATTTCATCTCACTCCACAAAGAATGGCCACTATCACAAAATCAACCAACAATAAATGCTGGAGTGGTTGTAGGGAGAAAGGAACCCTTCTCCACTGTTGGTGGGATTGCAGACTTGTGCAACCATTGTGGAAATCTGTGTGGAGATTTCCCAGAAAGGCATTTGCTTTTAAATCAGGTACCTACTTTGGATATTGGCCCAGGAGGGGTCAGCCCTAAGGATATTTTGGCTTCAGACTTCCAGACTCCTGAACCCAGGATATGAACTCTCACTATTTAAGCTATTCAGTGTTGTATTAGGGCAACTCAAGCCAATTTATCCATTGACTTGGGCTGAGTCCTGCTGCCTTGCTAACTCCCCTTTTGGGCAATTTGCAATCAGAACTGGTCATAAATGACAAGTGTCTCTTTCTGATTCACAGTAGCCTCTGTTTAGTAAAGAAATTCCAGTTCTATAAGCTTTCTCTCAACATATGCATTGGAAGGCAAGGGCTCTTAACACAGGCCAGGCAGAGCTACTTCTTCCATGCTGCACTCCCGGCAACTTGTGTTATCAGTAGACATTTCCAGAGAAGCTCACTCCAGAGAAAAGTGCTCAATTTTCATCTTCCAACAGAATTTGAGAAGTCTTAGGGGACTAATCACTTTTGTCTTTGGGTTTAATTAACCAAAAAATATCATGAAGTACTTCTTTGGGCAATGCATTGGGAGAGATTCTTTCTAAAAGGCAGTGTATTTCTTCTGGCTTGGAAGGAATTCTGATCTGACTGAAGCAGCCCAGAATACAATCAGGAACTGAGCAGAGAGGCCAGAGGAGTAGGTGAGAAAGGAATCCCAGGACAGAGTCAAGGAAGAGCCCTCTCAGGCTCTGAGTACCCTTAAAGAGAAGTAGCATCTAGAAAGGGAAGAGGGTCCACACCCACCATGTGCAAGACTTGGACAGCTCGCAGAGGTAAAAGAAGCAGAAACACTGGGTGAAAAGATGCTCCAGAACATGGAGTCTGGTAGCATTGCTCTGAATCTTCTTCCTTGTTGGGAAGCCAAGTAGGAATGAATCATAGGACTTTTAATAGTGCTCTGGACTGATTGTGTGTCTCTACTCTCCAAATTTCATATCTAGAATTTCCAGCCCCCAGAGCTCAGGGCTTCAGGATGTGAAAGAGGTGCTGAGCAAAGCAAGGCCCTCTAGGTGAGCTTAGTCCTGGGTGCGAGGTGTCTCTATAAGCTGAGGAGATCAGGACATAGCACACTGCAGGATGACATGCTGGACACAGAGAGAAGACAGTGTGTGCAAGCCAAGGACAGATGCGAGGAGGGGCCAGGCCTAAGGACACCTTGGCTTCAGACTTCCAGCCTCCAGAACCCAGAGAAATGAATTCTCACTGTTTAAACCACCCGGTGTTGTGTAAAGCAGCTCAAGCCAGTTCACCCACTGACTTGTGCTGAGTCCTGCTGCCTTGATAACTGGCCACGTGTCTCACTACATGAGTCATTTCCCATTTCCTTCCTCATCTTCTCACAGAGAAAAGATGAGCCTCTCAGCCTTCAAAAGACAATGGGTATGGGAGCTCTTAAGCAGGTGTCTGGTTCATGGCATATTCGGTACAGGAGGCTCTCTGAGGTGGACTCCAGCCCCAGCAGGGAGAAGACCCTGGAGAACTCATTTTTTTCTCCTATGGTATCGAACCACCTTTAGAGCTCTCCAGATTTGCTGCATAACATTGCTGTACAGTACAGAGCACTGACCGCAAGGGACAAAGAAAAAGAGTGGATGGCGGGAAATTGGCAACGGAACCTCTCTTCTTCTGTCTCACCTTTTCTTTTTCTTTCTCTCTCTTTCTCCCGTCTTTCTCCTCTTCCTTCTCCTCATTACAAGGAAAGAAGCAACTTCACTGGGTTTCTCTTAGGCAGCAGCCAGACTCTGCCCTATGATTGCCAGGCTGGCCCTGGTGACCTATTTGATTTTTGGATCATTACACACCTGAGCTATGACAGACTTTATGTAAAGACAGCAATAAGATGTGTGTGAATCCACTGCACATCACTGCTGGGAGAAGAGCAAGCTACTTGGCTCGGAGGGAGTGCTCCCTGCAGCTCCCACTGGCTCCTCCCTGCTAGTCTCCAGCCAGGCAGATGTCCCCAGAAAGCCAAGGACTTCATGGTGTCCAGCCCAGCGCCTAGCAGGGGCTGGAGCATCCATCCAGACACGTGCAGGTAGGACCTGTCCCTGTCCGCTCCACCCCCAGCAGCTGTGATGCAGCACGGCCTGGTACTTGTGGTTCAGGACATGAGATGGCCTTCAGCCCTTGGGACCCTAAGCCCCTGGCCATGGTCAGGGAGGTCCCTTGTCCCCCAGTCTGTGTCTCCTGCTCTAACGGGCCAATCTTGTCTCCACAGAGTAGCCTCCATCGCCAGGGTGGCCTGGGGGTGGCAACACTCAGTGCACTCTATGGTGCCGTGCTCCTGTCCTCCATGTTCCTCCCACCCATCTTCATCCAGAGGTTCGGCTGCAAGTGGACCATCATCGGTGCCATGGGCTGCTATGTGGCCTTCTCCCTGGGCAACTTCAAAAGCAGCTGGTAGGCCCTCCCCTGTCCCGCCTCCCAGTTTGCTCCCAGTTGCCACACATACATCTGATGCTCCCCATCCTGGATTCCCCATGCTTCCCACCTGGTTTCCACAGCAGGCCCGACACGCAACATCCTTCCCAGCTTCCCACCTCAATTCCCATCTTCATTGCTGGCTCCCAGCTCTCCCGATTCCCAGGCTGACCTCTTCCTGGGCTCTTTCCTGGCCTCACTTTCCCATGCATGATGGGTACTTTCATGACCGTAAGAACCAAGAGTGGTAGTCTAATATAGACTAAGGGGTGAGACTCAGGGAAGTGTACAAGGACTTCACTGATGCTCAAACTGTTGACCACTGGGGCCAGGACAGAGGTGCCCACACCTGCCTTCTTTCAGGTATACCCTAGTCCCCACTTCAGTGCTGCTGGGTCTGGGGGCGGCACCACTGTGGTCAGCACAGTGCACCTACCTCACGGTCCTGGGGAACTCGCAAGCCAGGAAGGTGGGCAAGCTTGGCAAGGATGTAGTGAACAAGTACTTCGGGATCTTCTTCTTCATCTTCCAGTCCTCCGGCGTGTGGGGCAACCTCATCTCCTCTCTGGTGTTTGACCAGACACACAATAAAGGTAAAGGGAAGAGGGAGAGTGGTGGTTTGGAGGAAGAGCAGGTTCTCCATGGTGACCACCAAGAGAGTTTGGACTCCACGTGTGCACACATGTTTATTCCAAAGGCTCTCGTCCTGCCTGGGCTGCAGTCTGGTGGCCTGTGTTCCTCCAGAGACAGCTGGAATCTACAGACAAATCTTTTGCATACATGTCTCAGTGGGAGGAGGAATCATGTTATCAGGATGCTGTAGGCAAAGTAGCCTTGCAGTGGACCTGCATCTGTGGTGTCACTGCTGTCCCTTGGAGGCTACATGAGGGTGGGTTTGCCTGATTTATTTGCACTTAATTCACCCACTGATCAGTGATTTACACACATATTAGGCCCTTATTCCATAACTGTAAAAACACATGATGGCTGATCCCTGCGTCCCTTATCTGTCCAGTCCAGATTTAAAGAGGAGTGGGACCGTGGATCAGAAGAAGCCAGTCCCTCAGTTCTTAGGGAGAACTCCACAGTGGAAAGGTTCAGTTGTTCCTGTCTTTCCTGCCCTGCCCTGTGCCTTCCAGGTAGAGTCCCACCTTCAGAACACTCTGCAGCCAAACCTTCCTCGCCTTCCTCGTGCTGGACTGTTTTACTGTATAATGATTCTACCAGGCATGTCACAGTGCTCACACGCACCATCCCTGTTTGTCACTTCTCTCTCTCTCCTTCATGATGTCCTTCTTCTCGCTAAGCCCGCAGACATGATTCTGACTCACAGGCACTGGTAGTTCAAACTTTATCCTTGTAACACACAAAGAAATTGGCATTCATTTTCAGAAAAGGTTTTAAGTCACCTGCCCAAAGGTGTAGAACTGCTTTCAGCTGAGTCTAGAAGAGAACTCAGTGTTCCTGGCTCCTAATGTAATGCACTTTTTTTTCCCTGAATAATTTTGAAAAAAATGAAAAATTTTAGTTGAGTCAAAAAGGTAGTAAAAAGAATAGCTGCCATTCAATTCCATGTTTATTCCTCTCTGAATTACTTCAGAATATCACCCAGACAAAAGCTCTTAAAGCCAGTCTTCAGTGTGTGCCTGAGGGTGAATGTGTCTAGATATACTGGGTCACACTGACCTTTGCAGTATCTTCCAGAGGCTTTCAGAGGCCTTCCCATCCTTTACACTATTACCTCTGAACCTAGGTGCCCATATTCTATCAAGTCTAGTGTTTCTTATGTAGACTGTTTGCTTCTGACTACACAGAATTCCTCTCAGAGGATCAGTTCATGTCCTGTGGGGCCAATGACTGCCTGATGTCCACAGTGGCCACCAACAGCACTACACAACCTTCCCAGAAGCTGGTCTACACACTGCTGAGCATCTATACAGGTATGTGCAATAGCTTCCCTTCCTGTGCTGAACAGGACTGGCTCTTCACTCCTGAATATGCCCTCTTCACCTCTAGCTCCTGCCAGACCACAGGGCTGAACAATCTATAAGTGCTCTCGTGAAGCCAACATGGTGACCCAGAACTGTCTAACACAAATATTTGCAACAGTCAGCATTTCATATCTCTAGAGTCAAGGACAGTTGCTTTTTAAATTATTAAGTTAAACTTCTGCTCCTAAGTCATCCCAGACACACTTCTAATGCTCAGTGACTACTAGTGGCTGCCATGACAGACCTGTGTCATGGCCCACAAGAGACCAGGACATTGATGGGCTGACTGTGTCCAAGAGACTAAAAAATCTCTGATGTTATCTCTGAAATTGTTTTCCTCTGAGGAAAGTATTTGAGTGATTTGTGTTGAAGGAGGATAAGACCCATCGCTGTCACCCAGTATTTTAAAGGCATGTTTTGCAAGTCCATGAAAAAACAATGGCCCAAAGAAACTTAATTGTTACAATGATTCTTATTCTTGGAAGTTCATTTTAATGAAAAATCTATGTTGATAGTTTTATTCATGACTTTATATTCATAGATCTATTATTATTCCGAAGGGAATATATGTAGAGGGTTTTTTTTTAATTTTGAAAGTTGTTTAAATGTATTCTTCAACATTTTTGAGTCTTGAAATTCATGAAGACTTGGATATATCCTCTTGAAGAGCAGAGGTCAGAAATCTGTCAAGTTGGGTACAGTAGGCCCAGTTCCATGAGGAAGGTTGATATGTGTACCGAGATTTGTTTTCACACTGGAACACAAGAATCCCCAGCACTCAGGTCCCTGTGTAGTCAGTCACTGCGAGTCAGAGGTACTGCACTCATGAACAGTCATTTTAGGCTAACAAAGGACAATGAGCCCTTGCCTCCGCCTCTGAGCAATGGCATAAGCCCCTTATAGCCCCAGAAACAAGCGCCAAAGAGCCTGTCCAACCTTCAACAAGTTCAGTGTCCAGATGTAGAAGCAAAAATGGATTCAGCTAACTGAGGTGGTTCCTGAACTTTGGTAAGAAAGCCCCGCTGAGGAGACACAATTGATGCCACAAGAGGAAGAAAGACGGTACCACAGAACCTAGAAGGAAGAATGCATATAACACACCTGTCTGTGGCTTGTGCTGTTCCTCTACAACTAGGATAGATACTGGGATAGATCCTGACCCCCACTGGCTTTTGTAAATAAAACTTTATTGGAGCTCAGCCTCACCCATTCACACACTGTCTGCGATTTCCCACTATTAAAATAACACGGACCATTTCCAAGATCATAACATGTCAAAGCCTGGAACCATTTCTGGGTGGTCCTCTTTTTGAGACAGAGTTTGTCTTCCTAGCTCTAGGACACTGTGTGTTCAGTCAGGAAAGCCTCTGTGGCCATATGACCAGACGTGATGAGGCTGGGCCTTGCTGTGCTGTAAAGGGAATGTTACCGAAGAACACTGACTTCAGGATGACTCCTCTGTGTCCCCATCATATGTCCATGGCAACGTGGGACCCATTAGGAAAACACTCAGATTCTAGCACACATGAGAAGATCAGGGATCGACCACAGCTGCCACCTCACTGTCTCCCTTCTGTTTATCCACATCATTCTGCCAGCCTTCAGTGATGGAGCCACCACTGGCTCCCTCCTGTCATACGTTCTCTAGTGTTCCAGCCCTGTGTATTTCCATGTCTGTGGAACTCAGAAGCTTACTTATGAGAAATCTAGGGCACAGATAAATCAAACCATGCTGGCATAAATGTGGAAAATGTCTTATTGTGATTGTAGTTTTCATGGGATATCTAGTATGGTACCCTCTTTTAAGCAAGGTTATGTTACCATAAAGACAAAAATCAGGATGAAAGAAGATGAACAGACAGAGCACTTTCCCAGGATTTCTGGGTGCTGAACACAGGACTAAGTTTCTTGCAGAGCTCCTGTCTATAGTAGTCGTAGGACATCATTCAGTTTTCACTCTAGAAGGTTCTGAGTGACATGGTACCTGGACACACACGTAATGATGGAGAAGTGTGGCTTCTGTAACCTCTCAAAGGCTCCTTCTTTGTTCTCTGACACAGGGATTGATCCTTTTGGGCTCTTCCAAGTCCCTGCCCAAAGGGCAAGGGTGAAGAAAGGGTTGTCCATGCTCAGTGGAGAAGACACATGCCTTTTCCATAGGGTTTATATACAACCAGCTTATAGGGTTTTGTGGGAGGTATCTGAACAGTTGGGAGCCCTTGAGCTGGCACAGTCCCTTGTTAATTTGGTGGAAAGAAATAAAGGGAGACCTGGAAGTAACCACAGCAGGAGCTGTTCAACACTCCCACCGTTTAGTAAACCTCATTCAGATCCTGCTTTGGTGACAACATGTCTGTGGTGGGACAAGTGACCAAGTTACTGAAAAAAAAAAAAAAAGCTCTGAAGTAAATTAGGCCCTCTCTTTGTAGGCATGTACTAGCGAAAAGGTTTACAAGATGGTGCCAGTACTGATATTACCATTTTGCTAACTATCTGGACAAGAGCTAGCTTTGTAAAACACACCACAGTCAGGAACACTTAGCCACTGCAGTGGTAACACAGCAAGTTGGCCACAGTGGTTCCACAGAGGAATCTAGGTCACACAAGATGAAGAAAGGTTCAGTGTGGTTAGTGAGAGGAGGGAGAAAAGCTCATGACTGTCCCTTGGCCACCCTGCTCCATAATGTGTCTGCTGTGTCTTCAGCATATTTGATGCACATATAGAGAAGCTTTTACCTCCCACCTTGTTTATAAATG
>PVIC010044705.1:0-14913 GCA_004025085.1 Thryonomys swinderianus
AAAGAAGTCTCGGTGCGCTTAATTTGTCAAAAGTGAAGTCACGTGCGGCTTTTTAAGTACACACCTCTTAGACAGTGGGAGGCAGCCTACCTCTGTCCAGGCCAGAGGCACCCTTCGGCCGGCCGCCACTAGGTGGCGTGTCGAGCTAACGCTCTCACTTCTGAGGGCCTCGCTTCCGCGGCGCCTTGCGCCATCTTTAGTGAGTCATCTCAGGCCACCTGATAAGCACTCAGGAAATGCTTAAAACCAGTTCAGTAGAAAATATAACTCTCACCTAGCAGGGTGATGAGTATTATTAGGATAATTTCCAAGATTTTCCAGAGAAATCGGCCTACTTTTTATTTCTTAAATATATATAAAAATTTGAATCAGAATTGGTCTGTGGGGAGGGCATATAAATGATTTTCTTTTTCCTATTCCTGTCTCATCCTATAGGCGTAGTCTCTCTTTGCTTCTAGAAGGAAATCTAGGTCTGTACGTGCTTCAGTCATCTTAACGACTATTGGGCTGCTTACTTTTAACTTCTAAAACTGTCTTGTCGCCTCTTAAAATGGCCATTCTTTTATAATGATCAGATTCTAAGTCACATGCAAAGGTAAAGCTTGTTACCAACCTCTATGATCATATAATGCCTAGAAGTCTGGAAACTCGTAGTAGAAAGAAATACATGTGTCTTCTTGACTTTTTTTTTTTTTTTTGCACTTAGCACTTCAGTTCCTTTCCTCATTCCTCTTGGACAGAGCTATTTGGGTAGAGACTGAAAAAAACAGGAAAGGTCTTTCTTGACTGGCATTGATGTAATATGGCATGCTATCAAACATAAGTTCACAACTGAGAACTATAAAACACAAGGACATAAAGAACCATGAATAAGAGCTGAAGTTGCAAAGTCTAATATAAACCTGTGAAGACTGTACACATGGGAATTACTGGACATAACTTTTTTTGTTTTTGAGACAGGGTCTCGTTTTGTAGTTCAGGCTGGCCCTGAACTCACTATGTAGCCCAAGCAAGCCGCAAACTCGGCAATCTTCCTGTCTCTGCCTCCCGAGTGCTGGGATTACAGGCGCGAGCCACCACGTCCGGCTGGACATAACATTTTTAATGACCATGTTTAATAGATTCAAAGAGGAATTTCACATAGAATAAAGTGCATGACATTATCAAAGTGACCATATAGATTTGAAAAAGAGCTAGTTTGAACTACTGTCAGTGAAAATATATTACTTAAAGTTCAAAGAAAGATTAGAACCCGCTTAAGAGGAAATTAGTCAACTGTAAGGTAAACTTAAGAAATTACCCAGAGAAGACAGAGATATAAACTGGGATACAGATTAAGCATTATGGAGGATATATTATCAAGCTCTAACACAGAAAGCTTATAGATGGGATGAAACGTGGGATATGTTAACAACTGAGTGTTTTCTGTATTTGATGAAAACTAACTCACAGATTGAGGACACACAATAAGTTTCAATTGGAGCATATAATAATTCACACTTGGTCACATGTTACTAAAAACCAAAGAATACTAGAGATAAGAATAAGAACACCTAGAGAGGCAAGATAGATGACATATGAAAGGATGATTAACTGACTTCTCAAAAGCAATCCTGATCACTTCAATGTGTTGAGAGAAAAATAATTATTCATCCACAGCTGTATAACCAGTGAAATGATCTTTCAAGAACAAGTATGGAATACTTTTGATTTTAGAAAAGGTCTGTCAGTAGGAACTTGTGACACAAAAGAAACCTTTCTTTAGAAAAAAAAGATTTCAATATAAGATCTAAAATGAAGAAAGAAGGTGTAGGAAAAACATGGATGCTCCTAAATAAACAATTAAGACTATATATTCAAATGTTATTTGAATATTTATATATAAACTATATTTATAAATATCTTTCTATATAAATGTAAAAATATATACTAGAAAGGTAAAACAGCAAGATGGAATTAAAACAAAGTGGGGGCCGGAGGATTAGCTCAGTGGTTCCGGCGCCGACCTCACAAGTGCAAGGACCTGGGTTCGATCCCAGTGACCACATATAATGCTGGGCGTGGAGACACGCCCACCAACAATCCACACTGCATACCACAATGCCGGGCGTGGTGGCTCACGCCTGTCATCCCAGCACTCGGGAGGCAGAGACAAGAGGATTGCTGAGTTCGCAGCGGCTTGCCTGGGCACCATAGTGAGCCCAGGGCCAGCCTGAACTACAAAGCGAGACCCTGTCTCAAAAATTTAAAAAAAAAAAAAAAACATTAAAGTGACAGAAAGTTCAGGAGAAGTATTCAGCATTAAACTCTTTTATTTAGACTTCCTTTTTTCTGTTTTTGTTGAGTTGTGGGCTTTTTGCTTGTTTGTTTTTATGTGGTACTGGGGATCGAGCCCGGGGCCTTCACATAGAGCTGAATCTCTAAACCTTTTAAAATCTTTTTTTAAATTTTGAGAAGCTGTCTAGAATGAACCCATACTTTTGCTTCTCCTGCCTCAGCCTCTCAGAGTACTGGGATGACAGGTGTGCACCACCACACTCAGCTAGAATCTATTTTTTTGTTTTGTTTTGTTTTGTTTTTGAGACAGGGTCTCGCTTTGTAGTTCAGGCTGGCTCTGAGCTCACTATGTAGCTCAGGCAAGCCTCAAACTCAGCAATCCTCCTGTCTCTGCCTCCCGAGTGCTGGGATTGCAGTCAAGAGCCACCACGCCTGGCTAGAATCTATTTTAAGTTAAATCTACATGTTAATATTTTCAAGTTAATTACTAAAGGGAGAAAATTAAGCCCAGATACTTCCAGCAACGACAAGTTTTCCACTCAACCAGGACTGTAAAATCTGGAACTCGCTTGACAGTGCCTGGCCAACAAGATAGGCTTAATAGTTCCCTTCGGTTCTGAAGATAGCAAAGGTTTTTAATTGCTTTCTCTTAATTATGGTGTTGTGGAATTTCTCAGGTATCTTCACAACAAAAAATGTCCTCCCACAATGAGCCATCTTCCTCCCCCAAAAGTAATTTGCTATCAGGATCCCTTCCTGACAATGAGCCGGGTACCAGCCCATCATCCAAACCACCCCCTTCTCCAGGATATTAGAGCAAGACGCGCTGGGGACTTATGTTTTAGCCTGTGGCTTTTTAAAATCTGCAAAAACAAAAAATTGTGCTCTGTCAATACTCTCTCTCCTACAGTCCCATAATATTTATCCCTCTGGTGCAGCACTGAAAGCATTCTGGGGAGAATGTGTATTACCTGCTCCCCTTTTTGCTCAGGCCATCTAATGCCAGATCATGATGAACCCAATTATGTTAATGATGGATACTTGATAACAAAGGTAGATGAAAATGCTTTATTTAATTTAAAACACTACAACCAAATTCACATTGTATGTCTGATGTAGAAAAAAAAATCACAGGCAACAGTGACCTAAACGTTTCGGTTTTGATGTCCCAGGCAAGGCACGAAACGAACTGGGCGTCTCACGACGCCGACTTCTGCTCCTCTTAGTCCCACTGTTGCTTCTAGACTCCTGTTCTTGAGTCACACAAGGACTGTCTCGTGGGGCAGTGTCTAACATTTTTGTAAATCAAATGGCTCTTCTTATAGCCACAGCAAAGAACAGCTGCTTGTCAGTGATCCCAGAAAAATGGGTCAGACCACGTTACCTTGCATCCAGCAGCCCCACTAAGAAGCCACCAAAATTTTAAACTCCAAATTGTCTCGTTCCTGCCCTTCTTTCCTCCCTAGAGATCTTGCCTTCTGAGTTCTACTAATGCTTTGCCATGTAATGAAGATGACAAGGTATTTTCTTCCCAAGCAGCTCACCCTTGAATTCTGGCTCCAGATGAACCTGTACTTTGGCCCCGAAAGTACCCTTCGGGAATCCCAAGTGCTGGAGCACACAGTTCCCAAAGCCCCTCAAAGCACAGCTGCTGTGCCCCGGAAGCTCCTCAAGAGGCCCCTCCTTCTGAGGTCGGCCTTTGAGGAAAGGCGCTCCATTGGACAAAGCAGCTTCTGTACCAGTCAACAGGGTCTGGCTCTACAATTTCAAAAGCCGCTTGAGCACAGCAAAACCACGGACAATTTCCAATGTCAGTTTGGCATTCGGTACGATTCTATCACAGGGCTTGATGTGTCTGTCACATGAGATAATGCGTGTGAAAGCAGGCTGCTAACGGTAACCCATCACAGAAATGCTACAAACATCACCGATGCTGACCTCGTGGCCGGCGGGCAGGGCCGAAGCTCAGACTGCTACCTAAAGAGGCTCCGCTGTGTCTCTTCTCCACTCTGAGGTTCAAGGCCCCTTCTTTGAGCTTGACAGACCAGATGGGTAGGAGGAGGGAGGGTCTTTGCAGGGAAAACAAACTAGGCACTTTTTTTCTTCTAGGATCTTAAGTACCTGGGCCACTGTCTTAGTGAATTTGGACTTCTGTAACTCAAATGCCTGTGAGATTCTGGTAGCATTTAAGTCTGATCTTGGAAGGAGTTAGAATATAGATTTTATTATGCTTTCCCACTCCACACTGGGTCTTAAGGTGGAAGTGCTGTTGACTACCAAGGCTGGTAACCTGTTAAAGTTTTAAAACGTCATTTACATTTGCCATGTCCTCAGTGGCTTCCTTTCTTTCTATTCATCGTCTAAGTTTTGCTCAGAATGGCATCGCGGGAATGAGGAAGTGACCCGTAATTCTTGTTGTTTGATGGGAGATTGTCTGGTAGATCCCTGTTCCGGAGCTGGGAACGTCTAGCGCAGGCTCCTGTGGCGGGATCTCATCTCCTTCCTCTCTCCTTCAACTTGCCCTCTACTGGCTCTGGCCAGTCAGTGCCCAGGTCCCAGCCAGACTGCCGCCAGCCTCACGGCAGCAGGAGGGGACACCCCAGGACCCCCGAAGATTCCACAGTCCCAGACCTGCCCGAGGGAGAGCTCAGTGATGCCGTTTTCCTTTTAATGTGGTGACAGTACACTGGGGATTGAACCCAGGGCCTGACTAGGCCAGCGCTCCACTCGTGACCAACACCTCTAGCTCCTTTTGTTTTCAGAGATAGAGTCTCACTAAACTGCCCAGGCTGGCCTCAAACTCTTAATCGTCCTACTTCACCCCCCAAAAAAAATTAATAGTTTTTTTTTTTTTTTAACAACAGCAGGCAAATAATTCTTATGGAGAGGCAATCTGGGAAATGCTGATTCAGCCAGAAAGACCTAAATCGAAAGATATAATGGGTTTATGAGTTCACGGATGGGAATGATAATTTCTCCATTTAAAAAAAGCACAGGAGAGAATGCCAATTTTTTTCAGTCTCTCGCAAAAGCTGCCTAAGGGGGGAAAAAAAACCCAAGTTATTTGTATGGAGTTTTCAGGCCATTAGAAATATATACAGAAGCAGCTCTGTGCTTTGGGTTCGTGCGGTGGCCCTTCCCACCCCAGAGAACCCACGCCGGGTGCAGAAGGACGACCACGAGGCGCGAAGCAAGAGCCCCGCCGCCGTGAAAGCCACCTGCATCAGCGCAGGGGGGCAGCGACACCCCCAGCTGCAGAGCGGAGGCCCCGGAGGCTCAGCGCTGCCGGGCTGCTGCGGTGGAAGAGCTGACCCGTCTGCCACGTCCACAGCCACAGGCCCCTGCTGGCCCCTGCCGACCGTCTTCCTACCGTCGCTGCGCCTGGCCTGGAAAAGCAGCTCATCCACCCGGGGGCAGCGCCCGCCCCTGCTGCCACGCCCCCTCCCCTGCTGCCACGCCCCCTCCCCGGCCGCCCTGACTCAGCCGGGACTCACAGGCCAGCAGCGGCCGCGGCACCCCTCCCTGCCCCAGCCCGAGCCGCCATTTGTTCAGCTCCCATTTCTGTAGAGTGGTTTTTCAGATCACGTCTTTGAGCGGGATGGATGGACAAACACGCAACACTTAAGTATCAAAATATTCCCATTTAAATTTAAAAACCTTTAAATCTCTGGGTATATTGTCATTGATCCATAGCACTATTTCCTGTCATACGCATAAGCATCTGCCAGCTCTCTCTTGGGCATGTCTTACTTCTCCTACTAAATCACAGGGTCTCAAGGACAGAGACCATGGACTTACACAAGACTTACTTTAGACCCCAATCAAACCTACAAAGGAAGTTAAGTGGGATAGGCACTCCCTAAGCAGGACACAAAACTCAAGGAAGAAGGAGCAAAGGGGGTGTAGGGAAAAGCCAGGGGTATTGAGGACAGTGAGCTTTGCCAGGTCTATGGCCTGTCCTTGTCTTACGTCCTGTCCACATGCCCAGAAAACATTGCCTTTTTCTGTCTACTGAAGACCTGGAAGTCTGATCATCCAGCCTAACAGAAAACAAGCTGGTCCCACACCAGGCTGTTTTACTACCTTCTCTGTATTTTTTTCTTTTTTTTTTATTGTCTGTATACACCCTTGCTGTCTTGGGAACGACAAGTTTCCAATTTTAATAATCCTTTCCATCGCTCTCTCAAGTTTTACCAAAATGATACATGCCCCGACTTTAAAAGCAATATATTCGGTTCTCTGCAGCTGGTGCTATGGGGCTCTTTGGTGGTGAGAAGCCTGACACAGTGCTCAGTAAAAGCAATAATAGCTACTGCAGCTATCCAGTATTCTCCAAAACTGCCTGAGCGAGTTGAAATCCAAAGCTGGTGACTAAGAAATTATGTGTGTATCATATTTTCCATGTGAATTGGGGCCCAGACAGACCCACTGTTTGAGGACAGGGACACCAGCACGTCTAAAACTCAGCACCAAGGTTATGGCTTGTGTTTTCAAGCCCTTGGAAGTGCCAGCACTGGGCTGAACTGTACTTCTGGTTCCCGTAGGATAGGCCAAAGCAATTACGAAGGCCTTTGGGAGGCCAATTCCCCAAGTAACAACACCAGCTCGTCCCTCTGACTCTCACCCAGCCACTACTCTGAAACACTGCACACACAGGACCTTTTGGAAACATTATGAAACACAATGGATACCGATGGAATGTTAAGTCTGGAGGTCTGGACTGGTGGCTCTGGAGAAGACCTAGGAGATTCTGATCAACATTCACAGTTGGATCCATGGATCCAGAACTAGGCAAACGACCATCGCTGAGTCAGAGAATAGCAAGGTCATCCTGCCCCTCCAGAAGGGGTAGCCTATCCCACGCCCAGCTATGTGTCTAATAGTATAAGGGAAAAGATGAGATAAAAAGTCCGTCAAAGAAAGTGGAGGCTGTGGGACACCTCAGGGCTGGATGGAGAAGAGATTCAGGGCTGAGCATTCTGATGGAAGAGGACACTGGTATCAGTGTCTTGTGTAGGAATCAGCAGTTTGGGCTGGGCTCAGCTAAGCAGTTTTTCTGTTGATCTTGGCTGGACTCAAATGTCTACAGTCAAGCTGAGAAGTGACAAACTGTCACTTAGGGTGACAGGAGTAACCAGGCCATTTTCTTTCATCATGCAGCAGGACAGCTTAGGCTCATTCGTCAGGTTCCCAAGAGCAGCAAGAGAGGACATCACCGTGCACAAGAACTTTTCAAGTCTCTGTTTATGTCACATTTGCTATTGGGCCATGTGACCAAATCAAATGCCATGGCCATCCCCAAGTTCAAAAGGTAGGGGGAAAACCATACCTTTTAATGAGGAATGAAATGTTTGCAGCCATTTTTATAATCCACACAAATTTTAAAAATCCAGAGAGGTCTATCTTTGGGACTTAGGCAGAACCTGCCATTTAGACAAGGGTAGGAATAGGAGGTGATCCTTCCAAGAAAGCAATATCCTTTTCATCTCCCATATGCACTCCAGGGAGGCCAACAGACCCAGACTCTGCATCTTTCGTGTCCTGCAATGGTGGAACAAGGAAGGCAGACAATTCACAGCCAATGAAATACAAAATCGGAAAAGACTGAGCGGCATTTGCAGGGAAAATGACTCACATTTCAAATATCATGGGACCACAGAGTATCTGCCTTTAAATTATTGTCTTTCTTTTCTATCTTGGGTTGCTGCTTTCTCTTCTCTTTTCCGACTGTTTCTCTTGTGTTGTATTTTAAACATTTATCAAAAGGCACCTGATGACAACCTTATCAGAGAGCAGATGGAGGTGGGGCTCTGTGTGTGGCACCAACCAATAAGAAGTCCTGGAGAGGAAAGGGGAGGAGACAGGAGGAGACAGGGGAAGAGCCCTTTCGGTTCACGACTCAGATGTTGACATGTATTGCAGGAAGGGGAAAGCACTTTACATCCTCAGAACAGAAAAAGAAACACTGCTTAGACTGCTTCTCAAAATGGTATATTCTTGTTTTGTTCCAGCCATCCAAGAGCTGTGATTCAGAAGAGCAGACTGAAGTCATTTCTGTGATTGTCCAGGAGGTTAGAATCGCAGAATGCCCCAAAGGCTTCTTGACTTTAGTGTAACAAGTCACTGACTAGTGACCAGGAAGAGGTGGCAATGAAAGTTGTGTTCTTTCTTGAGGTTCTCTTCCCATCAGCCCCAGGCCTTCATCTGCTCACAGTAATGAATTCTTCCATCTTGAAGCATCATACAGAGATGTACTGTGGGCAAAGACAATTTCCAGGGATCAGTGGTCCAGAGTGAATGCTTTTAGGACTGAAATCCCAGCTCTGATAAGGAAGGAGGCTGGACAACATAAACTGTAGGTGGGATATTCTCACATATCATTGTCTTTCTGGTAAGTTTCTCAAACTAGTTAGATGAGCACTAAGGTTTATAATCAGCCTCCCTTCACAGCTGCCTCCTATCCCTTGACAAAGAAGAGATCAGCAAATCTCCCAAGGTGGTGACCCACGAAAGTCCTGGCCTACTGGCTCTTGGATGTGTGTCTTGTCTCTGCAGTCCGTGTCTGATTTCTGATTATCTGAAGAAATGTCTCAAAAACCTCAGACCACGAGGGACATCCTCGTTGGGAAGTCATTCTGGAGAAAAGCAGAAAAGAGTCCAACATTAGAGCATAAGGTGCTTAAAGGAATCAACCAACACAACAACCCACTGGACAGAATCCACAAGCTGTGGAGCCAGGTACACCCAACCTCCGAGGACATCCCATTAGATCTGCAGGGGCCGAAGCCAAGACACCGGACAGAACTTAGATGCCTGGCTACAGGGACACTTTCCACCCCCCTCGGAAGAATAAACTGCACCACGGCTGGACAACAGCGTGTGTGAACAGTCTACCTCAACCCGTGTCATCCAGAAATTCTTTCTTACATTCCCCTCATCACTCCATTTTTCTACTTGTTTTGGAGGGCTTAAAACTAATCTCAGTCCTTTTCTCCGTTTATGTTCCTCCTCCCACACTGCACACTGAAGGAAATGTCCAGCTTGGATTCATGGGAAACAAGGCGTGGGAACTCAAAGTCAGAGCAGGGGCCGGAGGAGCCAACGAGTAGGTTCGGAGAACTTTGGCACAACACGGTGAGCACCTGCGACGGGCCCCAAAGCTTCTCCAAAGCTACATTCAGAGGCTGAAGGACAGAGCGAGCTACATTTGGAAAGCAAGAGTGACCTACAAGAGAAACAAGGAGCGGAGGATTTCCTTCACAGCACACAGTTAATACGCAATGCGATGCCAAAGGAGGAAGGAAAGAAGAAACCCTCTGTCCATTGCAGACAGCCGTGGCTCTGGGCCTTCTCTGGAATGTGACTTAGTACTTACTGCAAGTCACCAACACTCACCCGAAGTGGGCAGGAGATGGGGAAGGAGGAATAAACTTGGATGTATAAACCTGAATAGCACGTCTGCACACGAGGCGACAGTCATGGACCCCCTGTGCCACATGCAGCTGACTCCCCACATCCCCGCAGACCGGGGACCTGAATCGGGGCCTTCACACTGAGGTCGATAGATTCCCAGCTTAACAGACATTTTGTTTCAAGGCAGGGTCTTGCTAAACCGCCTGGCCACCGCGCCCAGCTGCCGAATCCTCCGTCAAGCTGGTCGTTACTGTCTAATGGCCTTCTAAAGTCTTGTACACACCTTTCAAAGAACTCTCCAGGGCCCCATTCCTACTAACTCCACCCTGGTCCTGGAGGGGGCGGCTGGAAAGAACCCCCGCGTAAGCCCCGCAGACACAGCCCCCTAGAGGGCCTCCCAGGTTAGGGCCCCTCCGCGCCCGGCCCCGCCCGACCAGCGCCCGGGGCGCCCACCGCCTTCTTGGCGGGGTCCTTCTTCCGGCGCCTCTCGGAGTTGCTGGAGTAGGGCGCGTCGCGCGCGCGGTAGGACGGGCCGCGGCTCAGCTCGCGCTCGCTGTAGGGCGGCAGCGCGTCGTCGGGCACGTCCTCCTCGTCGGGCGCCGGCGGCGACCAGGCGTAGTAGGAGGCGCTTCGCGGGCCGAGCTGCGCGCCGCGCTTGGCCGGCGTCTCCAGGCTGCCGCCCGCGAAGGCCAGGCCGGGCTCGGGCGCGGCGCTCGGCGTGCGGCTCACCAGGCGCGGCAGCGGCGCGCGCGCGTCCCCGGCCGCGAAGAAGTCGAGCGCGCCGTCGGCGTAGAAGGCCCCGTGCGCGCGCGACTCTGCGCGCTCGAAGCGGCCCCCGGCGCGCGGCTCCAGGCTGCTGCCATCGGCGCGGCGGGCCCGGGGCGCGTAGGAGTCCGCGAAGGCGGCCAGCTCGTCCATGGACACCGCCGGCACGCCGCCCGCGAAGCTCTTCCGGGACAGCATCTCCGACTTGCAGCGCTGCTGGCTGAGGGCAGAGGAGGGAGTGGGTCAGAGGCAGGGAGCCTGAGGCCGGCCTGCGAGAGCGGCCCTGGCATTCCGGGACAGCAGCTCTGCACCAGGGGCCCTCATCTCCGCCGTCAGACACCCCAGGATCTGGGAGGGAGGGCGACCCTAGGTACCTGGGGAATGGGTGAGTCCTCAAAATGAATTGACTGGCTACAAATAGTGCTGAAACACATGGCGAGGCCTTCTGATCGCTAGGATGGGACCTCTGGGTGACAGGCCACATCTCATCCGGCCCTTCGCAAAGCCAGCCCGCCAAGTGGCAAAACACGCCGGAGTACCGGAGATACATGCTGACACATTAACAGAGGCCAGAGAGACCCTTGCAGCCGGTAAAGAAAGGGTAACGTCTGCTTAACCTCAAAGCAAAGGATAGGTGGGTAGAGAAGGTGCCATTCGAGGGGAAGTGGTCCCCCAAAGCGGGAAAATCTTGGCCTCCCCTATTCACTGGTCTGAACCCCCCAGGTAAGTTCCTGCGCATCTGTAAATTTGTATTTCCCAACCTAAAACGGGGATGTTATGAGAATTAAATGTGACAGTATAAATGCTGGCATTTTACCACTTACGTGACAAAGGATCCAACACGATGTGTATGACGGGTGGGAATTTTTAGAGGTTATGAGATAAAATATCTGAGGAGGGCAGAGAGAAATGTGAAGGTCCCTACGGCTCACATCTTCAGAAGGGCTTAAAGCATTTCTGCACAGGCGTCATGAGGGTTCCCTTGCTTAACAAACCCAGGAAGGGGCCACTCCATAGCCTGTATTAAGAGATGTGCCGGGCACCGCACAATGGATGGAAGACACATGCTTATACATAATGACATGCTCAGCCTTAACCTGCCTTCTACTCGGCCCCCTCATACCATCACCTGTGCCGGAAGCTTTCCCGGTCCTCTTTGTTATACTCCACGGCTGAGGGTCCCCGGCTCGGCCCGCTGCTGCCTCCCAGGACGCCCGACCAGTAGTCCGGATTGCTCTCCAAGTCCCCAGACACTGGGAATGGCTTGCTCCGCATCTGATGGTAGGATTGGGAGAAATTGCTGTCCTCCTCATGCAGGGAGCTGAGCTCTGAGATGGTGTTGTTATCTGTAGACACAAAACCAGGCATGACAGACCTTTCTGTGCAGTAGACAGGGAGGGGACTCTGTTAAAGGGCTTAGACCTGAGGCTCCAGAACCCTGATTCTGGGCCCTCAGGCCGGTCTGCCCAGGGTGGGCTCTGGCCCTGCACTAGTGGAATTCATGTTCTCCGCCCAGTAGGGACTGGCTCCGGTTCGGGGCCTGCTGTTTATGGAAAGGGAGGCTTCCTACGTGCTGTGTTCTTGGAATAAGAGAACAGTTGTTTTTGTTCCACCTAAGGCAGGCTTCCCAGAACTCGGGCCCTCTGCAGCTGGCCTCCTGGCACATCATCATCCTTGTTCAAATGTTTGTCTTGGTCCTGTATAATTCTTTTGATGATCCATGATGATCCCAGGCACGTTGGGACAAAACAGAAGAGCCAGGGATCACATCCCCTTCCCTCTGCCACCCCAGTCGCGACTAATGGGGCCTTCAGAGCCAGTACTGCCACCTGTTTTAGAGGAATCCCAATCTGCCCCTCCCTGCATAGCGAGAAGTGCCCGAGGTCAGCAAGAGGTACACACCTCGTGTCCACACACACCCCTTTCAGACCGCGCTCATCCAGGAACCTGCTGCCAAGCAGTACCAAGTCTCCTTTCAAAGCCCTTCCCTAAGGAGTATTACGAGTATGTATGGCCCTGGGTGTCCAGGCCAGTTGTCTGGAGATGTGAGAAGAAAAGGGGGTGGCCTGTCCTTTTGGCCTGCATGTTCCAGGACACTTATAAGTGGGGTGTGTAGTCATAGCTTTCTTGTTTTCCCAAGTAGCCTTTTTTGCAAAGCACTTTTGAACCAGAACCAGAATCATGGTCTAGAGAGAAAGAGAAACTATTTATAGGACTTTGAAATGTATTGAATTTCATTTTACTTAAGAAATAAATCTAGTGAGTCTATTTGCAGTGTAACCAAAGCCATTTGTTTTCTAAAATCTTTTGATTAAGACTCCCAAAATATTATTAAAAACAACACTTACTAAGGTTAAAGCTGTTGAGGGAAAAGTAAGCCAAGAGAAGACGTGGGAAGCATAAATGTGTGTCTCAGCGTGCCCTCTTCTTCCCCCATCTCATACCCAAGGGTTTTGGAGGGAATGGGAAGTTTTTGCCTATCAAAGAGGGGGAGGCTTCCTCTTCTCCCCATTACAGGCTCCTAGGGTATAACTTTCACCATCAGTGCCATTTAATTTAATCATACCTTTAGTTGGTTTCTGAATTACAATTTAAGTTTTAAAACTTTTCTTCCAGGAAAATGAACTTGTTCGTGCCTATTTTAAGGGAAAATGGCTCCGATCCACCTGGTCAGTGAAAACTCAGAACGTTCCCTCTGTCATGATTCTTGTGAATTACAATTTTCTTAGGAACCATCTCAAAAATGGGCCCAGTGGGATATTGAAAAATAACATCGGTTCATATCTTTCCTTAAACTTCAAGGATGCTCTGCACTCTGATTTCTGCAGACAGAAAGGGCGATCACAGTTTCATAACTGCTTGAGATGTATGGTTAGCAATAAACAGCCTGGGATGCATGTCTCACTAAAATCTCTCCCGAGGTGCACATGAACTTCAGCATCCCTCACTTCACAGACATCCAACAGTATAACTGAAGGCGAACACTTTCTGTATTCTACTGTTAAAACTCTTCAGTTGTGCCATTCTAGCATGAAAATAGTCACCGATGATACATAACTGAACTGGCATGGCTGTGTTGCAAGATAACTTTTTTTACAAAAACAGAAATTTGAGCCTCCTTGGGCTCGGAGATTCCATTTACTAGCCCCTGTTGTAGGAATTACTGGACCAAAAATATCCCATGAGCCACACCGTCCACGTATAAAGACAAGGCAGGTGAGGACTATACTGCTAGCAAATGCGTGAGTCTGGACCTCAAACTCCTCTTAATTCTTACAGGATCTATGCCCTAGCCTGAAACCATGAGATTCATCTGACAGAGATGTTCCCAGGTGGTTCTACTTCGTGACCTACCATAAGGTTTACGTTGCTCATCAGGAAGAGAATCAACTTCTGCAAAGAGACTGAACTATATTCCTACTTCATTACCACGCTTCTGTTGTAATTCTAACCTGCAGGTGCGGGGCAATCTGGGGTCCAGTCCTGGTACTGGCCTCTCTGGTACTTTCCCTCTCTGCCTCACTGTCCTCCGTACAGTCGAGGAGATGGATTTAACAACCTCAGAAGTCCCTTCTGTTCCAGCATCCTGGAGCCTTGTGTAAGCACAAAGGCCATGGAATGGGCCACGGTTTCAGTGGAACTACAGGCCTAGAGCCATCCTGTTGCTTCAGATTTCTAGCTGGGTTCTCCTGATTCTGTGCCTGAAACCCTCTGACCTTCTGTTTCTTCAGTGCAAACACTGGCGAATGTTAACCCAGCCCTCTTGAAGATTCCCTTCCATTCTACGGTCCCTGCCTTATGACCAGCTGAGCCCCAGAGACCACGTGAGTCAAGACAGTCAGATGGGAGACGCAACCTAAACCATTCCTTCACGCGATACTAGTTTTTACCCCACCCCTGCCCTGAGAGGTGAGATTCTGTAGCTGCCCTACCCAGCTTTCTCCTTGGTCCCTGACTCTGTCTCCGGCCCCTGACGGGGATGCGGGGATGCGGGACAACACGGTTACAACTGTCTTGTCAAGTGGCGTGACATCTGCATTCCTGACATTCCAATCTGGAGATGGTCTTTTTATAGTCCGTGTGGTGGGAGGACTCAGGGATGGGTGCAACACAGACAGGATGAATTTAGAATTGCAAACTGGGTGGAATATGTTGTCCTTAATCTGAATAAAGCTCCTGTAGTCTGGGACTGTTTTCCCAACAATTCCATCAAGTCTCTCCTGGGTTCCAAGAGGAGGAGGGTTGGAAGAGAGCATGCCGTGACCTCAGCACCATGCCTGCCAGCTCCCACTGATAACTGGCCCGTCCGTGGCAGACCTGCCCTGTTCTGCCTTCTGTGATAGACAGTAATTTGAAATCCACCCCCAAGAAACAACTGTGTCAGCTGCAGAGTTTCAGAGGACTGTGGCTAAGTTAAGGGGTAGGAACCCGCTACCTTCAGACTTGGTAATTAAAAAG
>PVIC010044706.1:0-14895 GCA_004025085.1 Thryonomys swinderianus
TGTAGTTCAGGCTGGCCCTGAGCTCACTATATAGCCCAGGCAAGCCTCAAATTCAGCAACCCTCCTGTCTCTGCCTCCCAAGTGCTGGGATTATAGGTATGAGTCACCACGCCCAACACTGTATGTGGTTACCAGGATCAAACTCAGGACCTTGCACTTGCGAGGCAGGCGCTGGAACCACTGAGCTAAATCTCTGGCCCTATAATCAATGTATTTTTAAGAGTAAATGGAAAATCTATGCTTACATTATACAGAAAATAATAAGTTCAACTTCATAACGAGCTACTGAGTTCAACAAAAGCAGTTGAAAGGTACTAAAACAAACTAATTTGATTTTTTAAAAGAGCTATGTGCCTTATTACTTTGTAAATTAATAGAATCTTTCTTGATTATGGAATAATTAGCACTAGAAAAATCAGCTGTATGTGTTTCTCTCCTGCCACTCTTTTACTGAGATGACAAATGGGTAACTTCCTGCCCATTCTTGGTACTTCAGCGTTGTTCTTGGGCAATTGTGTGTTCAATTATTTCAATGTCAAGGCCATGCCTGGATGTTCCAAGCCTTTTTGCTACTTAGGTGCAGGGAAAGGATAAAATAAGTTATAAAATGCATAATATTAATAGAAGTAGTGTGTGGTTGAGGAACTCTGAGATGGGACTACTTAAGCTGTTTAAAAGGCTGAAAGAACAACAAGCATTGTTAAGTGACAAAAATTTCAGTAATTACTGGCCCCACTGCCTTGGCTGCAAGAAGCAAAATGTTCTGCATCCCATTATATGTCTTGTGATCCATTCCATCCCCCATGAGACAGAGATTAATGCTGCAATACCAGGAAGGAAAATGTGATTACACCAGATTTTATTGTAATACCATTATCGATTTGTTGCCATAATAATGTAGAATGCACATTGCTTTCCTTCAGTAAGTTTTTATTTTTCTACATTTCTCCCTAGAGATTTGAGAGCCCATATGTCTATAAAACTGCAGCCTTGATTTTGCAATTGAAAAACCTATCGTTCTAAAGTTACCTTTAAACTGACTATAGAGGTAGACATAAACTCTCCTGATAATAAAATGTATATCCCAAGTACTAGACAGTTTTCGTCATTGAAGTCTTGTCTCAAGTGTATCTTAAGATTTAAAGTGTATCAAGACACACTGAAGACTTTTTTTCCTCTGTCTTAATTATACTTGTGGTGGGATGAAATAGGTTCTGCAGTATTATAGTTTTCAAATTAAACAATCATAAAAACTCACTGCCTTATACTCACTGTAAATGTGCAATAGTCTTATTAAAAACAAAAACATTGTGACCTTTGAGAGTTTTCTGTCTTCCCATCACTGAATTCTACTTAAGATACACTTTCTCTTCACATTTTCAGTTACTCTTTTGTTAGTACTAATATTTCACTAATGCAATAAAACTTCGTCATAATTGATTATTTGTGGATTGTTCAGTGGATTCAACTGTCTTCTGAATTATTAAATTTAATAGTAGCTCTTGTAACCCAAATATGCTTCTTTGTACACTCATATTTTCTATCTCCATCCCCTAGACTACATTATACATTTTCATAACTATTTTATTACATTGGGAGTTTTCAAGTTCATGACTCTAGTCTTTTCTGTGAATTAAAATCCCGCAGTCCGCTGTCTACTTAGCAGATGTCTGCAAGGTGTCACAGATCTCCTCCATTGAAAGTAAAGACTTGATTTCCCTTCAAGATCTACTCTTCTGCTTCCCCATCTCAAGCACTGTTACTTCTGTCCACCCAGCTCTCTGGGATGGGAAGCTAGGAATTATCCTCAATTTCTCCCTCTCCTCATTCCCCATATGCAATCCGTCAGCAAGTTCTGATCATTCTATCTCCATAATACGCCTGAAGTCCACTCACTCTCCTCTGTATCTGCTACAGATACAAAGAAGTAGAGAGGAAATAAACCATGAAGAGGTGAGAGAATGGAAAGTAATAAGCTGAACAAAGTTTTTTTTTTTTTTTTTTTTTTTTGAGATAGGGTCTTGCTTTGTAGTTCAGGCTGGCCCTGAGCTCACTATGGTGCCCAGGCAAGCCGCTGCGAACTCAGCAATCCTCCTGTCTCTGCCTCCCGAGTGCTGGGATTACAGGCGTGAGCCACCACGTCCGGCATTGTGGTATGTGGTATTGATTGCTGGTGGGCGTGAGTCTCCATGCCCAGCATTATATGTGGCTACCGGGGATCGAACTCAGGACCTTGCACTTGCGAGGCAGGCGCCGGAACCACTGAGCTAACCCTCCGGCCCTGAACAAAGTATTTTTAAGAAGGAGAAACCATGTGCTGTGATTTAGATCAAGAACATCCCCTTACGTCCTCATGTGTTCAGGGGTGGGGTTTTAGAAGGGGATTGATAACCTGATTGAAAAGTTTTTAACCAATGACCTCATTTAGGTATGTGCATCACTATTATTTTCTCTCCAGTGACCTTTCTGTTTTCTTTCATAATACTTTTCCAAACATGTCATTATTTCGCTAATTTATTTGCTTTTTAATACCTATCTTTTCCTCTGGGGCAAGAGCTCCATGTTAGCAAGGATATTGTCTACCCCATGTATCTCCACATTCCCAAGCCTGATGGTGTCAGTCCCATAAGAAATGGTAAGTAACAGGTAGGCAGACAGGATCTGGCTTGCCATTTACTACAATACTGATCTATCACTGCTTGGTCATATTTAGCCTTATCAGCTACTCAAACATTTCAAAGGTATTTAAGGTCTCTTATTCTATCACTGTTGTCTGAATTAGAAAATAACAAATGTGTTGCTATTCACTAACCTCCTAGATATTGTAATTCCTTTGAAAGAGTTTGTTTCATCACAGACCAACTATATGAGTATTCAGTTAAAAATTGTCATAAAACTTCTCTGATACAACACAATAAAAATGTATTTCTACTCTTGTTTATAACAGGCCCATTAGTAAGGCACTCTGCTTCATAGTCACTCTAGGATGATAATTGGACATATGTCTCACTATCTTATAGAAGCACGCTGGATTATAATGCCTCCTATAGAAACTGGATGTATGTCTTCTCTAATCCAGAAGAGTCATAACACACTTCTCACATTTTATTGGCCAGAACTAGTGTCAGAGCCCAGCCCATTTCCAAGAGGACCAATAGATAAAGAGTTCCAGGAGCATTCTTCTCTGTGGCATTCTACTATACTCCCCAAATGGTCTGACTCACAATTTTAACCTTCCTTAGATCTCTTTATTTTGCTGTCACATTAATGTGTGCATGTGTATTTGTCACTCAGTTAAACATACAGTGCTAATTTGTAATGTAATTAAATTTAAATTTAGAACTTTTTTCTTTTTTACACACATGAGTAGTTAATATGCATAACAAGATCATATGTTTTATAACATTCTGTAAGTTAATAATCAAAGCAAAAGTGTAAATTAATAATAAAAGCAATAGGCTGGAAAAACAGAAATAAGAAAAAAAGAGGAAAGAATCATTATTTAGCCATACCAATAAATTCTACTGGAAGTGCAGCTTAACCTTTCAGTCTGACAAAAACATGTATGCATATACAAAGAAGAGAAAAAGTTGCAATGGGTGTCCATAGCTCTTTACATCAAAAAATTTCACTGTAACTGTCAAAGTCTTCCATCAGTTAATAATACCTTGTATGAAGTGTTTTTTCAAAAAATAGATCTGTATTTATGCCAATGTCTCAGTTGAGTACCGGACAATGGAAGCAATGGAAGAAAGTGAAAATACATAGTCTCTGACTTGAAGAAATCCTCATAGTAAGGGAAGACTCACGTATAAATGGTTAAATACAATGAGGTAATGCTTTCAATAAAAAAAAAAATCTGCACATGATGGGAGCAGAGAACAGAGTAAGGGGAAGCTTCTTAGAACATCAAATCTTAAAGACCAATTAGGCAGCCAGAAAGCAAGAGATGGGGGAAACCACTACAAATCACTTGGGCAAGTTCCAGAAAAGGTTTTGCCAAGTACATCACATATCAATACAAATCCTATGTCAGCATCTCTGGTCAAGTCACCTTGCTAGGAAGCATCCCCAAGTGATACCTTGGCAACCCTGATAAAGGGAAGGAGGTTAGAGTTTGAATTTATAAGGGCTCCAGATGAAAGTATAATATGCACATTCACAAAAAGATGAAAAAGTATGGTATCAATACCAAGAGACTATATGTGACCTCTCACACCTTCCTAGTAAAAAGGCAAGAAATACAACTTCCACAGAGAGGGATTAGGCAATCTCTAGCAAAACTGCACATACAACCCTTGCTATGAATTTTCCCCGAAATGGATTGGCAAAAACATGCAAAGACATTACATGCTAGGTTAGTAATTATAGAAATAGTTTTAAAACCAAAAATATAGTGAAAAACTTTTTTTTTTTTTTTGGCAGTACCAGGGATCAAACTCGAGCCCTTGTGCATCTAAGGTTGGCACAGTACAACTTGAATTAAATTCCCAGCCCTCTAAACTACTTCTTTTTTTATTTTTATTTTTTTTGAGACAGGGTCTCGCTTTGTAGTTCAGGCTGGCTCTGAGCTCACTATGTAGCCTAGGCAAGCCTCAAACTCAGCAATCCTCCTGTCTCTGCCTCCCGAGTGCTGGGATTACAGGCGTGAGCCACCACACCCGGCTAAACTACTTCTTAATTAATGGACACAGGTCAGGCTGAATAGATCGTAATCTAAGTATGCAATGCAAACTCTACAGCTATAAAAAGGCAGGTAGACTATCTTTATCAATTATAGACTAGTTCCTGCAACGATTTAAATGAAGAAAGCTAAATGGGGGAACTGAGTTTAATATTTCCCATTGGTCTAGGACACCAACATTTAGATTGAGTATGTGAAATTTTTAAATGACAGCATTAACATAGAATGACACACATGCCAGATGTGTCCCAGAGAGTTGCAATTTACTCATGTGTTCAGGTGCAACTATTAACAAGACCTTTCTTAATTCTTTTTTTTTTTTTTTGCTTTTTGGAGACAGGGTCTCGCTTTGTAGTTCAGGCTGGCCCTGAGCTCACTATGGTGCCCAGGCAAGCCACAGCGAACTCAGCAATCCTCCTGTCTCTGTCTCCCGAGTGCTGGGATTATAGGCGTGAGCCACCACTCTGGCATTGTGGTATGCGGTGTTGATTGTTGGTGGGCGTGTCTCCACACCCAGCATTATATGTGGTTACCGGGGATCGAACTCAGGTCCTTGCGCTTGCGAGGCAAGCACCGGAACCACTGAGCTAACCCTCCAGCCCCCTTTCTTAATTCTTGAAATTGCATCAAAATTTTAAAAAAAACAGGGGAGCTACAGCTTTAAAGATACTGAAATAGATACAGTACTCTTTATGGACTTAGTTGATTCTTAATTAAAACACAAAATGAAGAGAACAAAGATGTCATTTATAAGATATGTCATCTGAGAAATATGAGCCCTGTTTAATTCAATTATTCATTTTTACATTTTATTTCATTTATTATTTTATTTTTAAATGTGATATTTGGGGTACTTTTTTTTTAAAGTTCTTTATATTTTCCACTGTCAAAATAAATGTAATATTCATAAAAACCTCTGTCTTGTGGTCTCCTAAATGAATTAGCTACTTTGCTGAAATTGCTATACAAAGACACCACTTTTGAGAGATTTTCTCCATTACACAATCATTTCACATAGCACAGTGATCTCCATGATTGTTCTTCATGGTTACATTATTAAAGGTATTGTACACTGGGGAAAAGACAGAAAACAGAATCTTCAAAAATTTTATCGGCCACATTTGTAGGTCCAAGGAACAATATTTCTTCCATCAAGCCCACCGCTGCGCCCTCGGCCTGGCTTCACTCTCTCTTCTCCCACAGCCTACATGCACCATCTGAACTGGAGAGGCTCACACGAAAAGCAAATGTGTAACTTGGCTGACGGTGACATGTGCATGGCTGTGGCGTCCCCTTGCAAATGCTGACAGAAGAAAATGTCAGACTATGCGAGACTAGCTGAACCAGACTGCCATTTACAATCTAGGAAAATCGGTTTACAGACCAGAGTGGGGCAGCAGCAACCGGAAGAAAGTTGGAACAGGTATCGAGAGACTGGGCTTAGCTGAGTACTAAGAGTGGAGTCCAGGCCAAAGATAGAAGTCAAGAGAGACAGATGGCACAAGAATTGAGCAGTAAGCAACACTGAGTCACAGGAGTAGGAGTGGTGCCTGAACCAAGACCAAGAGGAGTGCAGAAGTCAGTTCTCTGAAGGAGCTGCAGGGACAGGGATCCCTCAGGACAAGGAGGCAAGACACTCTCCACAGGTTCAGGAGCACAGACGTGTTGGCCTGAAGCGTTTGCACAGGACTTGACTTCCTTCGAAGGCCACCGGTTCTGGCCAGGACCTTTGACATTGTTCCCTGCACACACTGTACATTGTTCATCGTATAGGTTAACGGTGGAAGAATTTAGCACCATATCACAGGGTTTAGGATTATATTAAGTACTAAGTATTTAGCAGAATTCACCCTTTCAAAGTTAGCTTCGAAAGAATAACAACTAATGTGGAAGGGAGATTGTGGTTGTAAACTATATTTTTCAATCAAATCGTGAAGTCCTGCCATTTCTACTGCCTCAAGGCCTGTAGACTTGGTCTTCAACTTCTTGTTATTCTTTTTGAAATGCTCTTTGTTCAAGTCAGTGGCTCCCGAAGTGTGATCCAAAGACCCCCTGGGGTCCCCAATACTATTTCCGAAAGTTCATGAGGTCAAAATCCTTTACATAATAATGCTAAGATAGTATTAGCCTACCTTATACTCATCATCTTTGAAATATTAAGCAGAGTTTTCTAGAAACCACATAACACTTGATGATATAATCACTTTGATGATTAATAGAATATGTTTATGTTTTCCTCTGTTTGAAAATTTCCTGACTTTTTATTGCTAGTATGATAAAGATCAATAGATATAACCTATACAACAAAAGCACTTTAAGGCGCTCAATAATTTTTAAAAGTGTAAAAGGGAACCTAAAACCAATAATAATAATAATAATGAGAACTACTATAAGTCATCATCATTTATTGCCTTAATTTTACAGTTGTCTCTTATGTATCCTTATCTCTTTCTAATTTACCCAAAGAGGTTATTCAAAATATAAATCTGATTATATCTCACTGACTTTTAAAATGTTTACAGTTCGCAGAAGCTGTAAACAGAGAGGTAGCACAGCACTGTGAAGGGAACAAGCAAGGCTTCGCTCTCACCCAGGGCTGGGTTCAAATTCCATCCATGTTGCAAAGCCTGCCAAGTGGTCCCGTCAGTTCTTTCTTTTTCTTCATATTTTTGTAATAAAACCTGCAGTTTTAGCAGTGTGTGGTATTACCACCACCATGTTCTTCTGGGAACATGGGTATGATCACTTGGCACTGGGCACTGGGAAGGGAGTGAAAGTGATACCTACAACTTCCAGGTCACACTGCCCAGGAAAGAAAGCTGGGCACCTTCTCATGTTCCTCTCATCTCCCGGCTGCCAGGGGACAAGGACATGCTGAGGCAGCTGTAGCCCCAGGTTGTGACATCTCTGCTCCTGGTTAGCTGTTCAAGTCTGTATTTTTTTTTTCATGGGAAAAAACACAACTCTATCTTGAGTCAGTTTTAACCTAGCAGGCAAGACACGGAGCTTAACCTCAACCAAATGACTCTAGCCACCTGCATTCTTGAGGTAAGTTTTCTGCATAAGTTTAACTTCCTATGCCAGAGTTGTACTACACTATAGCAATATTTAGACAATAGTTAATGTATCTGTCAATGCCTTGGAATCCAAAATGCAGCAAATGGTGTCAGGAAACGCAGAGTAGTAGGGCTTCCAGAGGTCCATGCCCCCAGTCCTCACGGTGGAAATTAAGTCTGTACTCCAGCAGCAGGGGCTACGGCATCAGGGCTCAGACTTTAAGGGGGGGCAGGGGATATGCAAAGGACGGCTTGGTTTGCAAGGTGTAGTGTAGGATGGGGGTGCGGTAGAAGTGTCCTAAGCACATCTTCTAAAGGAACATAAGGAAATCTCACAATATACTCAGGGTGTTCTAGAATCCAGGGCAAGACTGACTGTGCAGGTGTGTCCAAGCTCATCAAGAACCGAGAAGGCCCGAGATGGAGAAATTCTTGGGCAACCGCAGGAGATACGTGTGTGAGGCCGGGATGATAAGTGTCACAGACAGACTGACGCGCACGAAAAAGGCACAAACTTTTCCAACCCATTTTTAACTTCAAATGGGATTGCAGCTGAGGTTGGAGATCCACAATACTTTCATATATTTCCACCAAAAATAATTACAAAATGTACATTGCTTTTAGGGTGAAGCCTATGACACTGCTCTTTTGTGAGTCAAACTGGTCAGTTAATGTCAGGTTTTCATATGGACACTTTATAGTATTGTACTCCTCTTATGTGACAGTTTCTGTAATTATTTACATATTGCAAATGTGATAATGGGGCTTTGCTATTCCATGGTACTCAACGGTGCCAAATGTATGATTTTGGTGTCCACGCTGAGCTACTCTTTCACTTGTCCATTCCACTTGGCTTTCTTAGTGAAAAAAAGACTTTTATTAAAAAGAGGTGAAGTAAGTATAATCATTCACTCTTCAAACCAGGGGTTATTTGGTGCGACCAGTATCTCCTGCTTAGGGCTTGGGTCAGGAAAACAAAGTCTCTGAGTATGTAGAGAGGAAATAAAGTTTACTGCACACAGTGTGAGGCTCCCACAGCAGAGGGACAGTTGGAAAAGCGAAGGCCAGGGAGGCCTCTGTGAGGAAACCTGGATGTGGAAGAACCGTAGGATAAACACCACCGGAGCTCTCAGATATATGTCGCATCAGAGTCACTGGTACATGAGAGGACATCAACATTCACAAATAAGACATCATCTCTTTCATTAGCACCTACACTCTGTCTAAAGCTAGAATATAAGGGCTTTTTCTTCTCTTCTTCCTTTCAAATCCTGCATGGGTGCCGCTCACTGGAAGTATCTAACCAGCAGTCTGCTGCCAAGTGAGTCTGTGAGGATTATTCTTGATTTTACAACTGTAAAGTACAGCAGGAAATGAGGAGCTCACGCTCAAGCCACATTTATTATCTGACTGTGCATAGTCCTTGGAATAGAAGGTCTGGGTTAAAACCACACAGAGGAAGTAAAGAAAGTCTGTGTCATCTCCAGTTTCACTCATATGACTTATTTTTCTTTGGTTTCCCATCTCTTATTCTCCCTCTACAATGGATAAATACAATATGTGTGCGAGTGTGTGCGCGCACGCACATACATGGACGCAGAAGTTTGTACTTCTCTAGAAGATTAACAAAAGAAAGACTTTCAAGGTATTCTTCTACTAGTCTCTATAGTTCTTTCAAAGAATTAAAGTCATAGCTACAATTTTCAAATGGGGAGAGTTAGAACAGTTTGAAATACACAATACACTAACCAGGAGAGGGATATCTGAGATCCTATTCTACTGCATTAAATGTGTGCTCTGTTTAAGGCCCACTTAAAATAGAAATTTATGTTCTAGTTTTAATAAAAATGTAATTTTCTTTTTGATAATGATGTCCCTAGACTCACTATTTCAGCTTCTGTGATTTTTTTTTTAAGAAATAAGTGGCAGACCTAAGCCATGCAGCTTTCACTGTAATTACATCTGATTCCAGGACATTATATTAATACTGAACTATTAGTATAATAATGGCCACAGATGTACTTTTCATTTGTATCTCCATAATAGTATCTATCTATGTGAAGTATCTAATTTGTGATAATGGACATTTGGTATTTTTAAAGTATGTTTTATAAAAATAATTCCTTATGATTTCACTGTTTAATTTATATGATTTCACTGACATTTCACCATTTTATTTTATCATGTCAATGTTAATTCATTTTACAGTCTGGTTTGATGGTCAGTCATTAAAATGTTGTAGTCAAAGTCAGGCATGGTGTCACATGCTTGTCATCTTGACACTCAGGAAAGCTGAGTCAGGAGGATTGCAAGTTGAACCCAGCCTGGGTAACTTAGTAATTTATTGAGATACTATTCCAAAATAAAAAATAAAAAGGCTGCAAGGTAGATCAATACAAAAGACCTGGCTTCAATTTCAGGTAATAATAATAAATCAAAAAGCCTTATAGTAAAATATCTCACAACTATCTATTGTAATATTTTTAAAACTATAAATCTGATGGAAATTACCTGTCCATAAGTATTTATTGACATTATTGTGCTGTTTATGTGTATTTAATATAAATTTCAAGATTAGATAAAGATGAATAAAATTATTTCAGACAAATAATAATACATATTTCTTTCTACATTTATCTCATTATTTGCCCCAGATTTAAACATTTATTTAGGACCACTGGAGAAAATATATTTTAAAATGGAAAACTGGAGCTGCATATAATTTCACTTCCTAGAAAGTCACTATTTTAAAATATCATTTTATTTTTTACTTTTAGATTTATCTGTGTACAAGGTTATATGTGGACATGTCCTTGAACACATAAGATGTGCATGAAGACATGGTAGCAGGTCAGACTAAGCACATATTATCTGTTGAGTGCCATTTAAGTACAGAAAAATTTGAAGCCAGGCCAAGTGGCCCATACCTTTAATCCCAGCATTGGGGAAGATCTTGAGTTCAAATTCAAGGTCAGGCTAGGCTACATAGCAAGTCCTTGTTTCAAAGAAATGAAAATAAACAAATATAGATTTAATCAACATTTAAAATTAGAAATTTGAAATCAGACAACAGATTGGTTTTTACTACTTTGTAAATAAAAGTCCTTTACACCTATATTTTTGTAATACTGTAGAGTAGGTTATATCAAAAGATCTTCAAATATGAAGCCAGCCTTTTTCCTGTAGGATGTACCCAACTTCATCACAGTCACTCCTTTCAGATATTTTTGAGTTTTGTTTGCTAAGATTTTCTTAAGGATTTTTATGCTAGTGAGGGATATTAGACTATACATAGCTTGTTTCATTTTACTTTTTATTGTTTTCTATTTGGTATCATTTTAATATTAGATTCACAAATTGGAAAATGTTTTTTCCTTTTTTCTGTCCTGAAAGAAGTTATGTAAAATTCATGTTAGTTCTTCTTAAGTAATTAGTAGATATTTCCAATGAAGCCATTTTTATCATTAAGACATCTTTTGTCAGAGCTTTCTGACTTAGAATTCAATGTCTTCTATTATCATGAGGCTATTTAGAGTATCTGTTTCATCTTGATTAATTTTTGTCAATTTATGCTTTTCAAGAAATAGGTTTAGGGCTGGAGAGTTGGCTCAGTGGTTTCAGCGTCTGCCTCACAAGCCCAAGGTCCTGAGTTCAATCCTGGGTAACCACATACAATGCTGGGCGTGGTGACTCAAACCCACCAGCAATCAATGCCACATACCACAGTGCCGGGTGTGGTGGCTCATGCCTGTAATACCAGCACTCTAGTCGGGAGGCAGAGACAGGAGGATTGCTGAGTACCAGGCTTGCCTGGGCTACATAGTGAGCTCAGAGCCAGCCTGAACTACAAAGCGAGACCCTGTCTCAAAAAAAAAAAAAAGAAAAACAGAAATGGGTTTATTCTTTACAAATTGCTGAATGATTGAACCTAAAATTGTTCATAATATTCTTACTATCTTTTTAATGGTTGCAAGCATTAGTAGTAACTTTTCATATGAAGTATTATAAAAGTAAACATGACAGATCTGAATAACACAATTTAAATAATTTTAATAAATATATATACCACCCTAACTCTCACCCAGGTGAAAAATCAAGATTATTCCCACTATTCTTCAGAGTTCCATGATCTCCTTGAGAGTTCTGAAGCCCTCCTCCTAAGACAAACACTCCTTTGAATTCTATTACCCTACCAGAAATCTATTAAAATGCTCAAGAGAACCAGGACCAATACAAAATATAGATGGATGGATAGATCAACAGACAGATTATTTGATGTGTGGTGGTTGAGAAATCCCATAGTATGAAACGTTCCAGCAAGAGAAATAGGGAAGAAGTGGTTCAAACTGAGTTCAAAGGCCTAAAAATGAGAGTAACGGATCCAGTTAACTCTCCATCAGAGGCCAAAGACCTAAGAACTCGGACAGCTGCTAGTGCAAGGCTGGGACCCTGAAGACCCAAAATGTTTGGTCAAGCTCCACAGTTCACAGGCCAGAGAGCCTGGAATTCTAACGCTGAAGGCAGGAGAAGATGAATGTCTCATATCCAGAACAGAGAGCAAATTAACCCTTTGGCTGTCTTATCATTCTGTCTGGGCTCTCAACAGACTACATGCCTGGCCTCTCTGGTGAGGACACTTCTTCCTTACTCAGTACATATTCAAATGCTAGTCTTTCCAGAAGTATTCTCACAGCCACATTCCAATACCACGTTTTACTTGCTGTCTTAGGGCTCCTTAAACAAGTCAATTTGATCCCTAAAATCATCACAACAGGGGTTGGCAAAGTACAATTCAGGAGTTAAAACTGCTACTTGCTTTTGTAAATAAATAAATTTCAAGGAAAAAAAATCATACTCATTTTTTTAGAGTATCTATATTGCTGTTTCATCCCATAAGGGTAAACAAGAGTCCTGGAGTTAGGACAGAGACATTATGACCTGCTTGGGAAGATACTGCTGGATTTTCCCTTTTGCAGCAGAGACCTAGGCTCCTGAGCACTAGGGATTCGCGAGGTACAAAGACAATGAATACCTCTTTTTGTCTACAGAAACATTTGCTCCTCAGCTTATCCACATTTCAAAGGGGGATGGAACTGTGGGCCATTTATTTTCATTTCAAAGGATTGTACATTAGAGACTTTCTTCTTGCTTTCCCAGTAAAGATTTATTTACATTAGGAAGATAACATTTATGCCCCTCTCTCAACACATATGGGCAACTGTATATGTTCCATATAAAGACAAGAGTCATTATTCTGGAGATTCTCTTCTATATAAATCTCAAAATCAAATATTCTTCCAAATATTTTTCTTCAAAATTTTTCTGGCTATTCTAGGTCCTCCTTGGTATTTCCATATGATGTTTGGAATCAAGCTGTCAATTTCCACATATACACAAAATGTATACTGGGATTTTGATTGAAGCATTGATAAAATTTGGGTTTAATTAACGTCTAAAAATACTGAATTTCCCACCTATGAACATAAAAGATCTTCTCATTTGTCCACATCTTCTTTTATTTTTTCTAAGGATGATTAGAGTTGTCATTGTACAAATCTCATAAACTGTTCAATAAATTTGTTCCTGAGGCCAGGAATATAGTTCAGTGGCATGCTGTACAAGGCCCAGGTTTAATCTCCAGGGTGACAACAATCAATCATTAATTTGTTCCTAAGAACTTGACAAATTTTAATCTCCAGGGTGACAACAATCAATCATTAATTTGTTCCTAAGAACTTGACAAATTTTTTTTTTTTTTTTTAGACAGGGTCTTGTTTTGTAGTTCAGGCTGGCCCTGAGCTCATTATGTAGCCCAGAAAAGCCTCAAACTCAGCAATCCTCCTGTCTCCCAAGTGCTGGGATTACAGGCATGAGCCACCACACGCGGCTAACTTGACAATTTTTTTAATAATCTTTTTCAACTATTTATTGCTTGAATGCAAAACAGTTGACTCCTGTAACAAGACTTCCGTAATTTGTGAATAGGTGCACCTAAACTGTGGTGACTCTTAGGCCAGGACTTGCTCTGTAATCAAAGTGCATTGTGCGCATATGGGACAGTTCTGAGTACATGGCCCCCTTCTACACCTTGCAAGTTATGTTTAGCTATCTTTCCAGTCTTAGTCGCCAATGGTGCAAGCTCCCTCTGTACTGGGGAACCTTAGAAAAAAAGATGATTTTCCTAAGTTCTTGTAATTTTTTCTCTACTCTTAGAAATAAAAAAAAAAAGTTTCCAAATATCTCTAGTTATAAGGCTCCTAATTTTGCCTCAAGCCTGATAGCTTTTGATCCTGTTTTAGCGCAAGGACTTTTCTTTGTTTAGCTTTAATTTTGTGACTGCTTCTCTAATTATTGGCTTTCTGCCTTTGCCAGCCACATCCATTCACTCACTCAAAAACATATTCCTGATACTGTGAGAGGTCCTGGTTATAAGATGTCAGCAAAAACAGGTCATTTCCTATCTTCATAACACTTAAAATTGAATGAGGGAACTGCTATTCCCTTATGAGCATAGTTTAGACTCTCAATTCCCCATTTATAAATCAGAAAATAAGGTATAAATGAAATACCTTCCCCATACTTATTTTTTCCTCTGGCAGAACTCTGCAGGATCACATCAAAGTATACAATGGCCATTAATCTCCTGTTTAGTGGATATTATCCTCAAATTCCATCAACAGCATGTCAAACAGCATTGGTTTTTAGAATTACTGGGAGTTTCTATCTCCTTTTAGTGAGAAATCAGGAGAAGATATGTCAAAATCTATAAGACAGATATTATTTTAGAATAGGAGATCACTTTTTGGTATGATCAGTTTGCCTTCCTATTTGTTATTTCTAATTTTATATGTCCTCTGAAGTCACTCATTAACCTTTACCTTGAATTATCTAAGAAAAAGAATTTTAATGTTCAAATAAATGTTCAAATAATTTTTTTTTTTTTTTTTTTTTTTTTTTTTTTGGAGACAGGGTCTTACTTCGTAGTTCAGGCTGGCCCTGAGCTCACTATGGTGCCCAGGCAAGCCGCCGCGAACTCAGCAATCCTCCCGTCTCTGCCTCCCGAGTGCTGGGATTACAGGCGTGAGCCACCACGTCCGGCATTATATGTGGTAACCGGGGATCGAACTCAGGTCCTTACGCTTGCGAGGCAGGCGC
>PVIC010044707.1:0-14908 GCA_004025085.1 Thryonomys swinderianus
AATCAATAGATCACAGATAGACAATTTCCGGATCTTCTCTCTGGCATGAACACCTGTAGATGCAAATGAGTTCTAGAAAGTAGGACAGCTTTTATAGAGTGGAATATTTCTATAGGAAACTTGGTGTGGGTATGTGATGAGGGGAAGGAATAAATATGATACAGAAAGAAAATAAAAGAGCATGTATAAGGGGGGAGGATGGGGGAGTGGGTAGGGATATGGGTAAAAATGAGAATTAACTTGTGGTATATACTGGTACAAATTTCCCAATGTTATATGTGATTTTGAGATGTATATAAATTGTACCAATAAAGAATTCAATAAAAAAAATTTTCCTTCCTTGCTGTATGTCATTTCATTTTTTTATTTCTGAAATTTTCCTGTCTGGATTTAACTGGGCGGTGGGGGGAAGCTGTAGTTTCTTAAGTCTTTTGCACTCAATTATCTGAAATTGGCACTTGTTAGGGTACTGTTGAGCAAGTTTCATATCTCCAGTGGTGGACAAGAAAGAATTTTATTATTTCTGAGCAGCCCTGTTTTTGTTATTCTTGGAGTCAAATGAGGCAGTTCTTTTTAAATATGGAGTCTATTATTTATAAACAGGGTTAGGATGGTGTTCTTTCAAAGTGACCAGTATTTGACAGTCTGTGTTGATTTGTAAAATTGCTCTCAAGGTAGCTTTAGTATAAGCCACAGTGCACCATGGTAGACATCAGATCTCATTTACAATCCCAGCTTTTCCACCTGGGAGCTATGTGACACAAAAGGGCTCCTATCCTATTCTCAGAGTCTCCCTTTTCTCATTTGAAAAATTGAAAACCCCCTAACTATTATGATTAGACTTAAAGGTCCCTCTTACCTACTCCCCACATTCAGAATTTGAACCTAATTGGAAGGGGAAGTTACTGGGAGCGTGACTTGGAAGGGTGTATATTCTTGGCTCCTCACTTTTCTCTGCTCTCTGACTGTCATGGGTTGAACAGTTTTTCCTCCATGAGACCCTTGCACCATGTCCTTTCCTTGGATCTAGCTGACTCTAAATTGAATCCTGTAAAAATCATAAGCCAATATAAATCTCTCATCCTTGAATTCTAGTTCTCAGGTCTTTTGCCACACTGATGAAAAGGTTGGATAAAATATTGGCTTCTAGTAATTAAAAAAACTTAATGATGAGCCAGGTGTGATGGCTCATGCCTGTAATCCCAGCACTCAGGAGGCAGAGGCAGGAGGATTGCTGAGTTTGAGGCTTGCCTGGGCTACATAGTGAGCTCAGGGCCAGCCTGAATAACAAAGCAAGACCCTGTTTGAAAAAAAAAATTAATAAAATAAAATAAAATAAAATAAAATAAAATGATAGGACACAAGTAAATTTATTTAGCTAATATTTTGGTATATGTTTATTCAACATGTATGAGTTTGTTAATTCTTTTAGTTTCTAGAGGCTTTAATATTAGTTGAACATATTAAATCTTTGAAAAGCTTCTTATTGACGACAAAGTATCCCTAGTGTTTGGCATAGCACAACAGCATGTTTTTGCATACAAGTCACAGAATATATAGATCCCCTAAAAATGGTCATTAATTGGAGAATCCAAATTTTTGAGTAATTTTCTTCTTTTTTTCCCAGCTATTTGAGCTACATATTTAATACTCAGAGCAACAAAGGATGTTTCCTTTGGTATAAATGGAGACGCTAGAACATAGTGTGAAAAAATACTTCTACCTTTTGACCAAAACCAAAATAATATTTGTGCATAGTGATTTGCAAGTAGAAGGCTGCCAAGAAGTGTATATCCTTCTCAAAGGGTATTATTTAGACTACTAAAATAGTATCCATATGAGTCTCAGTTACATAATAACCTAGGGATTTAAGCATATTATTAGTTTTTTAATCACTCATGATTTTGACAGGAAAAGGATGGGATACAGCAAGAATAATGTGGGTGTGTTTAATAGAGGGAAGGGTGAAGAAAACCCAGGGTTAGCAAAAGTTGGGAGACAGTACCACACATAGTCCTGGAAGGTAACAGGGAGAAAGGAGTTACTGTGGAAGCTGTGGCTTTTGATAGATTCTGCAGGAAAGAATGAAGAAAATACTCTGATCTCATTCTCTGAGTTCTTGTTAATACCTTTTAAAAACTGACTTTATAGGTACATTTTCTATATACATTATGATCACATTCAACATTGAAGATTAGTACCTGTACATGATACATATTGATTCTCATTTTTCCCATTCTGCTTCTCTCCCTACAATCTCCCTCCTCCATGTATATAAACTTTGTTTACATATTTTTTGTTTTTACCATCAGCTGTTTTCTTTCCATTCTTTACTTTCCCCCGCTCCCTTTCCCTTTTCCATTTGAACATTTTCTTTCTATTTCACAACTGAGTAATTTTCTTGCAGTAAATATTTTCCTTCAGTGTTCTCAGTCATAGATACATGGTGGAGCCCTCCACTTTTTGACATTACCAATACCTAGAGCCCAACCCCTTACAATTAAACCACAGTCTCTAGGATGGGTATTGGAAAGAATGAAAACCAAAGAAGGCTTTCCTTTTATTGTTATTGTGAACCAAAGTTCACTCAGAAAATGATCTAATATTGTAACTGGTTAGTGACTTTGTATATCAATGTCATAAATGAATTCATATAATCATGCAGCAGGGTTCAAAGATAAGTCAAAGAATCTTCTGTGATATCTCTTCCAAAGCTATTTCCTTTAAACATGAGAGAATATAAGACAGTATCAAACTGGAAGACATTTTGGGAAATTCTGGCCTATACTCTTTAAATGTGACAAGGTCAAAGAATCAAAAGGAAGACTGAGGAAGTGTCCAGGTTATAGTTCACTACAGAGACATGAAAGAATTTACCGATGGCACATTATTGGAGATGAGACTTGGAAGTGAAAAGTAGATGGTCATTAGTACAGCAATATTAATTTCCTTATTTTGAAGATTGTATTATGGACATAGAAGAGGGTTGGCTTCATTTTAGGAAAGCACACTAAAATATTTCTCAGGTTTAGAATGGGCATCTGAAATGAACAGACACTTTTCAGAGGAAGAAGTAAAAGCAGCTATGTAGTATATGAAGAAATGCTCAACGTCACTGGCCATTCGAGAGATGCATATGAAAACAACTCTGAGATTTAATCTTACTCCACAAAGAATGGCTGCTATCTTGAAATTAGCCAGCAACAAATGCTGGCAAGATTGTGGAGAAAAAGGAACCCTTCTGCACTGTTGGTGGGAATATAGACTAGTGTGAGAGTCTCCTTCTGAGAGGAGGGGAGCTGGGGATATGAACCACGGACAGAGTGAGATTGATCAATAGCTTGGTTAGCTAATGGCAACTTTATTGGACTGGAAACAGATTTTTATGGCAGTGAAACAGAGTCATGAGGACAATGAGACAAACGTGAGAGGGGGTGGAGAGAAACTCCCCTTGTACATGACTGAAGTCACAGTTAAACCTTCTATCAGGAGGAGAGAGCTCCATCAGCTTTAGAAAATATTTTAACCTCAAGGACGTGTGAAACTAGGACAGCCTACAAACATAGCTATCTAGGGAACAGAGCATAACAGAGTAGGCAAGGACAAAGACTGTATCATGTTGCATTCAGGTGCCAGTGGTCTGAGAGCTTACTGGTCTTCATCCACCTGCACCTGGAGTGACTTGGCTTTCCACAGTCTGAGGCTTAATGTGCAGATCATATGTTCTTGGCTCCCTCCACAGACTAGTACAACCATTATGGAGATCAGTGTGGAGATTCCTCAAAAGACTAAGATTAGAGGTTCCATTTGACTTTGATATACACCTGCTGGGGATACACACAAAAGAATTACAAGATTCCTATCACAGTGACATATGTGCACCCATGTTTATAGCAGCTCAGTTTGTGATAGCTAAATATTGGAAACAACCTAGATGCCCATCAACTCTAGACTGGATAAAGAAGATGTGGTTTTTAACAAAATGGAGTATTACTCTGCCATAAAGAATGATGAGACTGAATCATTTATACTCAATTGGATGTACCTTCAGGACATACTCATAAGTGAAATAAATAGGTCACAGATGTGCAAATATCGTATATTTTCTCTGATATGAGAAACTGAAGTTATAAATGTGTTCTAGAATGCATGATTGATATTGTGAAATAGTAAATATTCAAGGGGTAATGGGGTTTAGGGGTAAATAAGAAAGAAAAAAGTTGATGTTAAAAAAAGGAAACAATGCTTGTGTATATAGGGGTGGGGGGAGATAGGGTGGGTAGGGGAGGGGGAAAATGAGAATTAAGTTGTGTCATATACTGGTACAAATTCTCATTGTGGAGTGTAATTGTGATGTGTATATATAATGTACGAATAAAATGTTAAAAAAATAAAGTAAAATATTTCAGGTTTTGAGTTTCAGCTCAAAAATTTTCACTCAAATGTTCAAAGTAAATTCTTTGGATCACTGTAGCATGCTATAGAAGCATAGTTTGACTGTATGATTAATGCTAGGTATCAGGCTTACTGGAAAATTTTGCAGGGCTGACACTGTGCATCACTTCTCAGTATGATGTAATCTGACTTGAGATTCTGGCTGTAGCCTGGGGGTTTCTAGGAAACAAAGACACCTAAGCATATATGCTTACCTCATAAACCTTAAAATAAAGCTTATCCTTGCAGGTATAGCTTGTTTCCCTTTATGAAAGAAACATTTGGTAATTAATACAGATTGAATATAAGGTATGAAAAGGAAAGAAGAATTCCCTATATTTAGAATAGTGTCTGAAAGTTTCTTCTTGAAGTGATGGCTAACTGTGAGATATGCTACTGTCTTGCTGTTACTATTCATTTTGTCAGAGTATCCTCCAGAATAAACTACTTAGATATCACATGGTGTTTAAGTCTAATTGTTGGTAAAATGGTCATCAGTGGAAACCTGGTTAACTTAGTTTACTGCAGAACTTTAAACTTGATGGGCTCCAACTTTTCTATATATTTGTAGTTTGTTAGAAGTTACGTAGAAAAACTAAATACACGAATGTGTATATATATATGTATATATATATACATACATGAATGATATTTATATATATAGACAATACATATAATTTGACTGCTGCTTGAACTGTATGAGCCCTCCATGAAACTTTTGATATTGCCAATGAACATTTAAAAAAGTGCTCAGCATCAGAAAGCTTCACAGTAATTCAAATTAAAATTTTGAGACATTATTACATATTCATTAAATGGTTAAAATACAATAATATAATAAATATTGACAAGACACTGGAGAAATTGGAAGTCTCATGAATTGATTAAACTTCTAGGAAATTTTCTTTTGAAAGTAGTTACTGAAACAAAAACATGCATATCTAGTGATTGTGTGCATAGGTATACTGAACAGAAATCTGCATGCTGGGCAAAACAGCAGTATTTTTATATATTGATAATGAGCTTGCTGAAAAAGAAATAAAGAAAGCAACCCCATTCACAAGGTAACTTTTAAGCTGTCTTAGGCCACATTGCCTTCTAAATTTTTCCTTGTGGAAGCTCAGTGGGTGGAGCTACAGGGAGGTGAAGGAACCAAAAGTTTAAAAACATTTAGGAATAAGCTTAACAAAGTAAGTGGAAGACTCTATGATTAAAATTACAAAATTCTGATGAAAAAATGCAAGAAAACATAAAAAAGGAAAATATCACATTTCCATGGAGTGGGAGAAATTTTGTTACAGAGCTCTATACCTTTTCAATCTCATTCAAAATACTAATGACATTACTCACAGAGATAGATAAAGCAATTGCAATCCATAGGTGGTCACAAAAGAGTCAAGATATTTCTGAAAAACAAACAAACTAATAAAAAATATATAGTGACAGACACATAGAAACATGGAATGGTACAGACAAGCAGAAATGAGTTAACATTCTGAAAGTTAACTAATTTTTATCCCAAAGCACTAAAAATATCTTTAGAGCAAAAACAGTCTCAAGTCAAGTTACTAGGAAAAATGATATCTATACCCAGCAGAATGAAATGAGGTTCCTCTTACCATATAAAACAATAAAGTAGAAGGGCCAGAGATTTAGCTCAGTGGTTTTAGCACCTGCCCAGCAAATGCAACATCCCTGGTTTGACCCTGGTAATCACATACAATACTGGGCATGGTGACTCATGCCTACCAGCAATCAGTACCACATACCACAATGCTGGGTGTTGTGACTCATGCCTGTAATCCCAACACTCAGAAGGCAGAGGCTGGAGGATTGCTGAGTTTGAGGCTTTACTGGGCTACATAGTGAACTCAGGGCCAGCCTAAACTACAAAGCAAGACCCTGTGTCAAAAAACAAAAACAAACACAAATAAATAAAGTAGAAATGGATCAAAGACCATAGTATAACACGCAAAACAGTAAGTTAATAAGAGAAAACTTAGGGTAAACATTTCAAGATACTTTTATAGGCAAAGAATTAAAAAAAATAAGACCTTGAAACAGGATTCTGTGAAGTTAAGAACATTCTGACCAGCAAAGAAAACCCTCAACAGAGCAGAGATAACCTATAGAATCAGAGAAAATATTTGCAAATGATTTTTTAATATTAAGAATTTATTAGGAACTGAAACTGCAAAAAACCAACTAAATCAGGAAATTGGAAAAAGATTTGAATGGACATTTTTTAAAAGAAGAAATTGCAACTTATTATTACTGACTGTTATTGTTTAGGCTTAAAAAAGAAGACTTCTAGGTGTGGTGGTGCATTCCTGTATTCCAAAAACTCTGGGAGGCTGATGGAGGAAGATCATAAGTTTGAGCCCAGCCTGGGCAACTTAATGATTTAACAAGATCCTGTCTCAAAATTAAAAAAAAGTAAGTAAATAAAAAGGCCTAGTGATGTAGATCAATGTTAGAGTCCTGAGTCTAATTCCCAAAATAAATAACCAAAAAAGCCATTTGTGACACAATGAATGAACATGGAAAACAATATGTTAAGTGGAATAAGATGTACAAAAATACTGTATGATCTTATTATATGGTGAATCTATAAAAATAAGAAATAATTTGAAGCAGTTGTAGTGTGGTGATTATCAGGAGTGGGGAAAAGGAGGAAATAGGGAGAATTAGGTCATAGGGTTCAAATTTAAGTCAGGGTAAATAAAACTAGAGATTTAATTTCTATCACAAGATATGGATAATGTTGTATTATATACTGAAAATTTTCTAACTTTTGAGTGCTCTTACTGTTAGAACTCCGATGGCAGCCAACCACCATGCCACACACCAAGGTCAGCCAACAAGAGATCTTATTTAATGGGGGTGAAGTGGCTCCTGTACCACAGAGGGGCAGAAGCTTGGAACAAAGAAAGGGATAGTCTTATATGCTTTTTGGGTTTGGGGGATCTACATAAGGGCCAGAGTGAGGTAACTATTAAGCTGCCTTCTAAATTTTTCCTTGTGGAAGCTCAGTGGAGTGGAGCTACAAAGAGGTGAAGGAACCAGAAGAACTGTATAAAATAGAGGGCTATAAACCTATCACTGATATCGGGGGCCAAGGCCTAGTTCCCAGCCTGAAATGTGAGTTTGTGTTCTCTAAAAATTGAAGAATGAATTTTATGAATGTTGGAGGTTTTGAGTAGGAAAATTTTATTAAGAAAGAAAGTTTCTGGGGCCAGAGATTTAGCTCAGTTCCAGCTCCTGCCTCACAAGCACAAGGTCCTGAGTTTGATCCCGGGTCACTGCATACAATGTTGGGCATGGTGAGTCACTCCCAGCAGCAATCAATACCACATACCACAGTGCCAGGCATGGTGGCTCATGCCTGTAATCCCAGCACTCGGGAGACAGAGGCAGGAGGACTGCTGAGTTCCAGGCTTGCCTGGGCTACGTAGTGAGCTCAGGGCCAGCCTGAACTACAAAGCGAGACCCTGTCTCAAAAAAAAAAGTTTCTGCCTAAGAGAAACAGAAGAAGCTGAAAGGTGGATAACCCATCCACCTCAATTTTTAGAGGGCTTTAATCAAGCAAAGCCATGAGGTGAGGTAGGTTTAAGGTGGGATACCAGAGTCAACAAGTAACATTGCAAATACAGTCACTTAGGTAATATTGGTACAATGAGAAATCAAAAATGGACAAAACCATGATCAACCAATAAGACTACAAAAATAGTTGCTTAGGTAATACTGACTAGATGGGATCCAATGAGAAATCAGGTACATAGCAAGTGTACAAGATTTTCAGTCAGGAGACTTTTCTAAGTGAGACAAGGTCCTGGTCCTCCACCCCAGAGACTGAAGTCTACTTGGAATATCAATCATTGCTATTCATCTTATGTGGGCAGATGGGGCCGTTTCTCCTTTGGTATTATTGACTTTTAGTGAAAGTCTCTTTGACTGTCCTCAAAGTGGGTTTTTTGAAAAGGGTAAACCTTTCTGTCTACCCATTACATATCTCACTAGCTTTTGTACCTATAATATTACCAGAAAAAAATAAAAGATAACTATATAAATGATGGTTATGAAAATTTGTTTGTGTAATTGTTGGGTCCTAAAATCTCCATGCCGTCCGTAAGCACACCAGAATGTAATCAACAAAGGTACTTTATTATTCCACTGCATACAGAGGATGTACAACATAGCAAGCTGGCAACCCTGTTCTGTTGCAGCACACAATTTTATAGGCAATTTTAGGTCACACTCATGCAGAGACTTTTCTTTTACATGATTGTTTACAACCGGGGTGGGATAGTACTTGTCTTTTACTATTCGGGGAGGAAGCTGAGCAGAAAGCTTGGGAGGTTACAATTTACCACACACAGGTGTGCTGGGAGTTAACAGAGATCCTCTAAATGCGTGTGTGGGGTCACCTAACATTACAAAGCAACTAGAGGAACCAGGCTCCACAGGGTAAACAAATGGCTAATTAAATCAAAGGCTACTATCATTCACAGTTCTATCTCTGTAATGTATTATGAGGGAGGGCTGGCACTGGTTCAGGTCCTGGCTATCGCAATTAGGTTTCCCATGACATTCCTGCGGTCAGATTTCCCATGACATAATCATTGTATTATATGTATATATGTATCATTTTAAATATATACAATAAAATAAATAAATTATTTCTTTAATCAATTTAGAACAAATACAATGCTAACACTGCAGAAGAGTTTTGTATAAGCATCACTATTAGTGATCTACTGATAAATGACATTCCAGTGATATTTAGATCCTCATGACCACTAAATACCATCTCTTGTAGCGTTTGTCATCTCTTTTTGCCATCTTTTGTGGTATGGGAACTAACAAAATATGGTCCATGCTTTTCCCATCCACCATCAAAGCACATACCTATTGTTTTGCTATAATCTCACTTCTTCACAGTACATTACTTTATACCATTGTCTCTGACAATGATAGCCAGGAAACCAATGGAAACTCCTCTTTCTGGAAAGAACACGGACATGGGAGAGCTATAGCATCTCTCACCTTACATAATAAATTCTCTGTTATTGGCTTCTGCTTCAGGAAAACTGGGCAAATTTTACTTCTGTTGAGTTGGAGAGGGAAGAATACCCTCAATACCTCATTTCCTTAGAGAATCATGAGTGTTATTTCCTCATATAATGGAACATATAATGTTCCTCATGTGGTGAACATTAAAAGTACATAAATTATTTTTGAAGTCATTCTTCAGGCAGCTGTTGTCAACAATTCTGTTTGGGGAAAAATAATTGCACAATTGAAACTGTGACCAGGCCTGCCTGCAAATGGACTTCGGATTTAACTCACCTTCACCTCTTGTAGCAACAAGGACGCTAGTGTCCTCTGGTGCTGTGTTGTTTCAGGGCAGAACTACACCAGTATCTACATAACTTCTTCATTGCTGGTGTCAGCCCTTACATAGAGGTCTTCATCTACATAACTTTTCTAGGACTATTGTTGGTGTCTGACCTGCCCTATGGGATCTTCATCTGCCTAACTTCCCTGTGTCTGCTCTGCCCTGAAGGTCTTTTGGAATGTATGGAATAAAAGATGTGATGAGCTCAGGTCTGGGTTCTTGGCTACCTAGAGTAGCATGGATCAGGCCCAAGCTCAGCTTCTTCTCTAAGTCTCATATGTGCCTAATTATTATTTTGCTGTGTGATGTCAACTCATAGGAGACTAGAACCTAATGAAAAAGTTCTAGTTATGTTTCTTTCCTCTGTTTCCCACAGACAGCTATGGTGAAAGCCATACTGAAGCACAGTGAGACCTTGTTTAAACCCCAGGGCTACTATATGTGAGCTGAGCTGTGCAGACAACTCTCACATTCTGTTAGAGTCTCTCTTTCTCCATTTGATAATTACAAAACAATGATTTCTGCCTTTTCGTGCTTTTTATGGGTTTAATAGTAAAAAGTGTGCATATTTTAGTTAATGATTTAACACATACGTTATCATAAAAGTTGTAGTATTATAGGTAAAAATGCTACTCAGCCAAAACACCGTGACATAAAAATATCTACACCTAGACACATAATTATCAAGGTTCCCGATGTACAACAAAAGAATGAAATAATGAAAGCAGTGAGAGAAAGGAAGAAAATCACCTACAAAGGGAAGCCCATTAGGATCACAGCAGACTTTTCAACACAAACACTCAGTGCAAGGAGAGCATGGAGGGAAGTATTTTAAGCATTGTAGGAAAACAACCTCCAACCTAGACTGTTGTATCCTGCAAAATTATCTTTCAGAATAGACGGGGAAATAAGATACTTCCATGATAAAGAACACCTGAAAAACTTCACAAATACGAAACCTGCACTCCAAAACATCCTAAAGAACATCTTGGGAAAAACAAAACAAAACAAAACAAAAAACCCCCCAGAAATTTCCAGACCCATGAGACCCAGGAGAAAGAATTCACTGGGGAAAACAAGAAACTAAATAGAAAAGGGGAAAAGCAAAGAAGAAAAGAACCGAGAACAGGGAAACATGGCAGCTCTGAATATGTCCATATCGGTCATAACCATTAACGTCAGTGGACTCAATGGGACAATTAGAAGACACAGACTAGCACATTGGATCAAGAAGCAAGATCCTACAATCTTCTGCATACAGGAAACACACCTAATTCAGAAGGAAACCCATAGACTGAATATAAAAGGTTGGGAAACAATCCTCCATGCCACAGGAAACTGCAAAAAAGCAGGAGTGGCTATCTTGTTTGTAGATAAAATAGATTTCAAACCCAAACTATTTAAAAGAGATAAAGAAGGTCACTATATTCTCGTACAGGGAACTATCCAAGAGAAAGAAATAACAATCATAAATATTTATGCACCGAACTCTAATGCACCCAACTAACATGAAACAAACATTACTGGACATGAAAAGCCAGTTATCCATGTATACAACAGTAGAAGGGGATTTTAATACTCCATTGTCACAAATTGACAGATCAACTGAACAATCAATAAGGAAATACTTGGGCTAAACCAAACTTTGGAGCAAATAGACTTATTAGATGCCTACAGAATTTTTCACCCTTCAAAGCGAGAATATACCTTCTTCTCAGCTGCTCATGGATCATTCTTCAAAATAGATCACATTTTAGTCCATAGAACAAGATTAAGTAGATGCAAAGGAATCGAAATTATCCCCTGCATACTATCAGACCACAGTGCATTCAAACTGGAGCTGAATCGCAGAAGAAATTCCAAGATCCTCACAAACACATGGAAATTGAACAACACTCTGTTAACCAACAAATGGGCCACAAAAGAAAGTAAAGAAGAAATTAAACAGTTTCTACAACTAAATGACAACCCCAGCACAACATACAGGCATTTATGGGTCACAATGAAAGCAGTTCTGCGAGGGAAATTCATAGCAGTGAATGCGTACATTCAGAAAATAGAGTAAATTGAAATAAACAATTTAATGATGAACCTCAGACAACTGGAAAAAGAGGAACAAAAAAAAACCCATAGGACATACTAGAGAGGAAATTATAAAGATCAGAGCAGAAATTAATGCAGTGGAGACAAAGAGAATACTACAAAGAATCAATGAATCAAAGAGTTGGTTCTTTGAAAGGGTAAATAAGATTGACAGCCCCTTAGCCAACATTATCAAACAAAGGAAGGAAAAGTCTCAAATCTATGCTATAAGGAATGAAAATGGGGAAATCAGCACAGACCCAGAAGAAGTCCAAAGAATCATAAACACATATTTTGAAAATCTATACTGCAAGAAGATGGAAAATCTAGAAGAAATGGATATATTCCTAGACTCATATGAACTTTCAAAGCTGAATAAAGAGGATATAAAAATGTTAAACAACCCAATATCAATCTGGGAAATTGAAAATGTAATAAAAAACCTGCCAACAAAGAAAGGCCCTGGTCCGGACGGCTTCACTGCTGAATTCTACAAAACTTTTAAAGAAGAGTTAATACCAGTACTTCTCAAGCTCTTTAATGAAATTAAAAGGGAAGCAGTACTCCTCAAATCATTCCTTGAAGCAACCATCACCTTGATTCCAAAGGCAGGGAAAGATCCCACCAAAAAAGAAAACTACAGGCCAATCTCTCTAATGAACATTGACGCAAAAATCCTCAACAAGATACTTGTAAACAGAATACAGAGAGTTATCAAGAAAATCATACACCCTGATCAAGTCGGATTTATCCCAGGGATGCAAGGCTGGTTCAACATACGTAAATCAATCAATGTAATACACTATATCAACAGACTCAAGGACAAAAACCATATGATTATCTCAATAGACACAGAAAAAGCATTTGCAAAATCCAACACCCATTTATGATCAAAACCCTACAGAGAATTGAATTGATGGACTTTATCTCAATTTAATATAAGCTATATATGAGAAACCAACAACCAGCATCAATGGGCAAAAACTACACTTAGATCAGGAATGAGACAAGGATGCCCACTGTCACCACTCTTGTTCAATATAGTACTGGAAACATTAGCCATAGCAATCAGGCAGGACAAAGATATAAAAGGAATAAAGATTGGAAAGGAAGAAGGTAAACTGTCATTATTTGCTGATGATATGATATTCTATGTAGAGCATCCTAAAAACTCAACCAAAAGACTGCTAGACTTAATTACCAAATTTGGCATTGTTGCTGATTACAGGGTCAATGCACAAAAATCAACAGCCTTTGTCTATGCAAAAAAGCGACTCACTGAAAGAGAAAATTGGGGAGTCAATCCCTTTCACAGTAGCACCCCGAAAAATGAAATATCTACGAATCAACCTAACGAAGGAAGTGAAAGACCTCTACTCTGAAAAATATAGGACTCTGAAAACTGAGATAGAAAAGGAAACCAGAAAGTGGAAAGATATCCCTTGTTCCTGGGTTGAGAGAACCAACATGGTCAAAATGGCTATACTCCCACAACTACTGTACAGATTCAATGCACTTCCAATTGAAATTCCAACAGTATTCTTCACAGAGCTAGAGAAAATAATACAAAAATTCATCTGGAAACACAAGAAACCTAGAATAGGAAAAGCAATTCTAAGCAACCATGACATGGCAGGGGGTATGTATTACAATCCCCAATTTAAAACTCTACTATAAAGCCACTGTGATAAAAACTGCATGGTATTGGCAAAGTAACAGACCCAAGGACCAGTGGAATAGATTAGAAGACCCAGAAACAACTCCTGATACACTAAGCCACCTTATCTTTGACAAAGGAAGCAAACATCCCCACTGGAAGAAAGAGAGCCTCTTTAACAAATATTCCTGGAAAAACTGGGCTTTAGCCTGCCAAAAGCTAAAGCTAGACCTATCTCTTTCACCATGCACAAAACTAAAATCACAGTGCATGCGAGACTTAAACATTAAAAGAGAAACAAAAAGGCTGCTGGAAAACAGTCTAGGTAAAACTCTTGGAGACATTGGCTTAGGCAGAGACTTTCTGAATACAACCCCTATAGCACAAGAACTAGCAGAAAGAATCAATAAATGGGATCTCATTCTATTGAAAAGCTTCTGCACAACCAAAGAAGTCACTGGCACTGCTAAAAGACAACGAAAAACATGGGAAAACATCTTTACTAGCTGTCTATCAAAGGGCTATTATCTACAATATATAAAGAACTCAAACAGATCATCCTCCCCATTTAAAGACCCAATTCAAAAATGGGCATCTGAAATGAACAGGCACTTCTCAGAGGCAGAAGTCAAAGCAGCCAAGAAGCATATGAAGAAATGTGCGACATCACTGGTCTTTCGAGAGATGCAAAAGAAAACAACACTGAGATTTCATCTCACTCCACAAAGAATGGCCACGGTCACAAAATCAACCAACAATAAATGCTGGCATGGCTCTGGGGAGAAAGGAACCCTTCTCCCCTATTGGTGGGATTGCAGACTTGTGCAAACATTGTGGAGATCCATGTGGAGATTTCTCAGAAAACTAGGACTAGGGGTCCCATTTGACCCGGCTATCTCCCTGCTAGGAATATAACCAAAAGAATTTAAAAAATCACATTGGAAAGACAAATGTACGCCCTTGTTCATAGCAGCTCTGTTCATGATAGCTCAATCTTGGTAACAACCCAAATGTCCATCAACTGGAGAGTGGATAAAGAAGATGTGTGTGTTAATGGGCAAAAAATGAAACCTTTTACACTAAGGTCAGGAACAAGGCAAGGATGCCCGCTGTCACCACTCTTGTTCAATATAGTACTGGAAACATTAGCCATAGCAATCAGGCAGGACAAAGATATAAAAGGAATAAAGATAGGAAAGGAAGAAGTTAAATTGGCATTATTTGCTGATGATATGATACTCTATCTTCAAGATCCTAAAAACTCAACCAAGAGAGTGCTAGACTTAATTACCAAATTTGGTAGTGTTGCTGGATACAGGGTCAATGCTCAAAAATCA
>PVIC010044708.1:0-14885 GCA_004025085.1 Thryonomys swinderianus
GTGTGGAGGCTCGGCCTGGTCACACAGAGTATGAGATCATGTAAAATCATTGTTGTCTCTATCCTGTCCCTCTGTTTCTCACTACGGGGTGGGGTGCTCCTTGCAAGCCAGGTGTCCTCATTTGTGTGGCAGCTGCGTGTCATGCTTCAGAGATGTGGGCTGACGGGAAGGGGCTGAATAGTCCACAGGTGGACCCCTTTTGTCATGGTATTAGTTAATTTTCTTGTTGCTAAGATACCTGACACTCGAAGGAGGAAGGATCAGTCCATAATAGGCTGGCTCCAAGGCAGGGTGCCATGGCAGAGGGGCATCACAGAAGAGAGTCAGTTCATAGTAGGCAGAAGGCAGCAAAAGCAGCAAGTGCCAAGTGATAAGTGAAGACTCTGTCCCCTATATTTCATCAAAGCTACCTGCCTCTAGGGAAAGTAGCAGTCACATCCAGGATGGGACACCATTAATCCTAGCCAGAACTATGCCAAACCAATCAGTGGGCTAATTTAGTAATTACATACTCTCGATCTCAGCATCACACTCTAGATGCAGTCATTTCTGCAAAGCCCCACCTATGATCATGTGAGGCTGCTATGTCTAGACACAAGACATAACAGTCACGGTATCTCCAAAGCTTTCTCGGTCTGGATATCCCTCTTCTGTATTCTAAGGACATTTCCCCATAAGTATATCTACCATATTGCAATTTGTATCTTTTTTTAACCAAAATTAATTACAAGTTCATCAAGAAGAGGATTCAGGGTGTGATGAACATTTTATTTCTGACATGTATGACAATGCCCAGCATAGGTCAATTTCAAGAAATTTGGAAACTTGAAAGAATTGTTTCCAGGGAACCCTTGGCAAGATCCTAGACAGTTGGTACTGGAACTTAGTGTTTTGGGAATAGCTATGTAAGCTCAAAGAGGTGCAGAATATGGGGCAGAAGATTTGTTTGGATGAGTACTGGAGCAGAGTCTGAGCCCATAGAGTACTCCCCCTGCCACTGCCACTCAGTTAAGAGGTCCCAGGTGCCTTTAGAAAAAATGTGACCTGAGATACAGATATACCTAGTTTTCTTGGCTATGAGGGAGCAATTTCTGAGACAGTGGCAAGATAATAGATTCTGGCTTTGATCAAGTCCTGCCAAGCCCCATGTGATAATGGGGCAGATTTGAGGGCAGTCTGTTGAGCAAGCATCCCTATGGCAGTTCCCACAGGCACCTCTTATAGTTAAAAAACAAGCGTGCATGGGTAGAATGTTCAAGCCTGCTGAAATAAATGATTAATTCAAAAGCCAAAGAGATGAAAGTTCAGGGAAGTTCAAAGTTGATGAATAAAAAATTTTAAAGACCAAATCTGTTAAATTGTAACCTGAAGGATGAGATAAAAATAAGGAAAGCGGTAGTAATAATACTGATAAACATTAAACAAATATTAAAGCAGGCCAAAAGGGATATGGATCTTGAAGAGAGGTCAGCAAACATTTTCTGTAGAGTTTGCAGGCTATGTAGTCTCAGCCAAAATTCCTCAGCTCTATTATTGTGGTGTAGAAGCAGTGACATACTACACATTAATGATGAGAGAAGGCTGTGCCCTAGTAGAACTTTATTTCCAAATACAGGTGACTGCAACAAAGAGGAAACTAAACAAATGTTGGAAACATGGATGAAAGACATGAACAAACTTTTCTTTAGAGAATATACACAAGTGGCTTGTAAGCACATGAAAAACAGCTCAATATCACCAATCTTCAGAGATACATAAGTCAAAACTACTAGGAAGCCGGGTGCTGTGGACCATGCCTATACCCTCAGCACTGAGGGACAATGAGGCTGGAGGAGTGAAAGTTTAGTTCCACCTGGGAAATGGGGAGATTCCTGTTTCAAAATGAACAAGAAAAGGTTGGAGATACAGCCCAGTGTAGTGTGCCTGGGCTCTGTCCCAAGGACCTCAGACAAACAGTGAAACCCAAAAAACTACAAGGAGATTCCATTTTACTTCCACTAGTATAATTTCTGTTGAAACATAACAACAAGGCCCCACCTTTCTGAGAAACACTGTGCCCTTTTCCTTTGACAATGAAAGACAGGGATGGTCTTACCCATCTGACAGCTGCCCGCTCTCTTGCCTGACTGCCAGGCTGCCTGAAAAATGACCCAGAAGGGTGAAGATTGGTGCTGGAGTCTTTCCACAGCCTCTGAGGCTGCCCAACAAACTGTCCTGTAAGGCCATGCCTGTCTCTGTGGCCGAATAGGTGCAGGCTTGGCTGAGGGCCACAAAGTCTGTCCAGGCTCTGCAACTGGACCGGGGGTGCTGCCTCGGCCTCCCAAAGGGTCATCTGAGGATGGGGCCCTCTAACACAAAGAAGACCGAGGCTGATTCCACTGCAGCTGTTACCCCTGCTATTTCAAATCTGGTTGGGCCATGACCAGGATGGCCGCAGGGCCTCCAGGCTGGGGGAGGCAGTGGGAGCCACAGCTTCAGGTCTCCCCCTTTCTCTGAGAGGGCGGGAGCAGTCAGTCAAGCAGCTCTTTCTCCCCCAGTGTGGCCCGGCTCTTAGCAGGACAGCTGAGGCTGTCTCTAAACAACTCAGCACCACTCTGGGGAAGCGGGAACTCCGCTGCAGCCATGGCTGCCTCTGATACCCGCAAACTCACCTCTCCTCTGAAACCTGTCGTGACCCAAGAGCGCCCGGATGATGACAGTGGAACCCCCTGCATGCTGGGGGCTACAACATGAACCTTCCTCACAGCTAGTCAAGGCTCAGGCAGCGTCCACTTGTTTGACTCCAGTGAAGCCATCTTTGTTAGAGGTTTGGTAATTTGAGACTTGAGTGCACAGGGTTTTCAGCCTGGGAAATGCTTTTCTCTTCCATTCTCTGTCAAGTTGTGTGATGGGTCAGTAGTTGTCACCAGGCATTTCCAGTCCAGGCAGAGAGGCCCTGGATTTGTAGCAAAGCCTACAGGAGTGTTGAGGGGGAAAGGAGGTGACAGCTGTGACCCCAGCAGAAGGGGCAGGTTGTGGGATCTATAGGCAGATCTAAGGTGAAGGGGGCTTTTGGCTTATGAACTGCACACTTTGCTCCTTGGACAGCCTCCCACACAGCTTCCTACTGCCTGGGGCGGGGAATGCTCCAGAGGCTTCTGGGTTAGAGGCTGTTAAGGTCTAGTGGGTGGAAGGCGGGACCTGGGACTGGCCCCTCCTCTGGCTTCCAGCTCAGCCTGAGAAAGTTGCAGTTCTGAGTTGCTGAACCCTGCCTGCTTAGTCCAGGACGCCAGCACCATGCCCATGATACTGGGGTACTGGGACATCCGCGGGGTGAGTGAGGTGCCCGTCTGATGGGTGGGAGGGGTGCCCTGGGAGGGTGGAGAAAAACTGCTGGCGTGGATTGTAGGAACTGCATGTTCAGGGTTTGCAAGAGTCCTCACTCTCTCTTTCAGCAGCCTACTCACTCGTGAACCTAAACGTGTGTGTGTGTGTGTGTGTGTGTGTGTGTGTGGCTGAGCACTGGCTAGCGTGCAGGAGAGATGAGTGTTCCCGCAGTGTGGGGCTCACCAGGAGGAGCGGGTGCAGCCCGCTGGTCAAGGTCCTTCCCTGATCTCTGCTCACCATCCCTCCAGATCGCTCACCCCGTCCGCCTGCTCCTGGAGTACACCGGCTCCAGCTATGAGGAGAAGAGATACACCATGGGGGATGGTAATGCGCCCCTCCCCCACCCCGACTCTGGTCCTGCTGATGAGCACCCGGCAACCCGTGCCCTGGACACCCGTGGCCAGCCCCTTCCAGAAACACTTCTGAGGGTGAAGTTTGGACTCATGGCCCAGGAGGCTGGACTGGAGTTCTGGGTCCCTCTGTGTTTGTGAGAGTTGGGCTTCGATTACTGCTGTGGAAATAGTTTGAAAACCTTAATCATATAAGACCCTCAGCTGTAAATGCTGGTCTCTCTCCAGGCTCCAAACCATGAAATGTGAGGCTGCTGGCTAAGATTCCGGGTCCAGCGTCAGGGGTCTTGCCGATGACTTCTGGGGAGAGAGGGTGCTTCCATAAAAGAGTATCAGACTCCTGAGGGGTTTGTAGTCACTTTGTCTTTTCCGCCACAGCTCCCGACTTTGACAGAAGCCAGTGGCTGAATGAGAAGTTCCAGCTGGGCCTGGACTTTCCCAATGTAGGTGAGGGGTTCGGGGGTTTTGGTCAAGGTAAAGTCTTCCCGGCCTCATCTCGGCCTAGAAGCTCTAGGGTCAGAACCGCTGTTCAACCAGTCTCACTCCTGGTGTCTACACTGTGATTCTGCAATGTTCTGTGTCCCGCTCATTCCCTCGCTCTCCAGTGCATCTGTGCTGGGCTGGCCCTGGGCAAGCACCCTGAGGCCCGGGTCTCCTGTCTGCCCTAACTCAGGGAGGGGAGGCTGGGACCGCCTGCCCCAACTGCCCTCTCCTGGCCGTCCATGCAGCTGCCCTACTTAATTGATGGGACTCACAAGCTCACCCAGAGCAACGCCATCATGCGCTACATTGCCCGCAAGCACAATCTCTGTGAGTAGGGCTGGCCGCTGAGCGTGGGGGACAGTGGCCGTCCCCAGGCTAGGGTGAGGTCAGATGCTGAGGGTGAGTCTGTGCTATGTGGGCTGCAGGTGGACAGACAGAAGAGGAGAGGATTCGAGAGGACACTTTGGAGAAGCAGTGTATGGACGTCCGCATGCAGCTCTTCATGCTGTGGTACAACCCTGACTTTGTAAGTCATCTGTGCATCTGGCCAAGAGAGGGTTTGAGGCAGGACTTAAACTCTTGAGTTCACACCTACCCGGGGCTCATGTGACATTTGAACTCCATCACTGTGTACTGACTCTCCAAGGTTTCCTATCTTGCCATCACTCTGGCCCTTATATTCCCGTGTGTGGTACAGTAAACAGGGAATCATTTCCCACATTCTGGGATACAGATTAGATTCAAGACTCTCTATCCGAGAAGCAGATGCACAAGAGGAGGGAGTGGAAAGCAGCTGGGTTCTTGGCTCTCTGGCCGACTGTGTCCGCAGTGCCGTGTCCTTGACACAAACGTGATCAGAAGTTTGGTTTTTTTTTTCACAATGGGCAGTTTAGGATCACTCAGAAGACTTCTGCTACTTTCCTGCCTCTTTTATCTCCCTTTTCTTACAGTAGGCGGAAAGCAGTGCTTTGTATATCTATGTCCTGGTTCACATTCAGTTTGCAAACAGAAGTATTCTGCCCAGTTATGCTTCCACTCAAACTCCATCTTGGGCCACAAACAGGAGCTTGGCCACGTTCCTCACACAAACACGAATGCAGCTGTCCACGACGTTGCAAAGAAAATGAAGTTAGTAAACCGAAGTATCACTGTACATGCTAGACAAGTATTAAAGAACTACATCCTATTGCTTAAAGTGTCTTTTGTGCAGTTTTGATACGATGTTGCTCAGTAGTAGCTCAGGCTGTCCTTGAGTCGCCATCTTCCTTCGCCGCCCACGTAGCTGGATGAGGAGACTATGCCACAGCCCAGTCTCTCTCCTTTCGCCACCAAGCACTCCTCACCTTGCATACACCACTCCAAGGCCTGTTCTATTCTTCTGTCTTCCCACTAGGTAGGACTTTGTCTTGTCTGTTTTAATCTCGTAGTTTGCTTCTTCGTATCCACTGACAGGTGTCTAAAGCCACTGGAGCTCAGACTTTCCTGGCTCTGCCTCGCAGAACCTGGTCTGGAACAGCTATGACAGATTGGGGGGCAGAGTTGCATTTCTGTGTGATTTCCATCACTTCGGACAGAGGGGGTCTCTGCCGAGTGGGAATATAATAAACACTGAAGCATTCACTGGAGCCAGGACGCTGCCCAGGCCCAATTTCAGGGAGCGCAGCGGCTCAGTTCTGGGCAGCAAGGGCCATGGGCGACGCGGGCACGTGTGGCCTTTTGGTGAGGAAACTAGTGTGTGAGGTGGTGACACTTGATTTCTGTGCCCAGGAGAAACAGAAGCCAGGCTTCGTGGAGGGCCTCCCCGACAAGATGAAGCTCTTCTCACAGTTCCTGGGCAAGCAGCCTTGGTTTGTGGGGAACAAGGTAAAGCCCAGGGAGATGGGAGGAGAGGCCGCCTTTCTTCTTAGCTCGTGAGGGTCCAGCCCCATCACCCTCGGCTTTCTGCAGATCACCTTTGTGGATTTCCTGGCTTACGATGTCCTTGACCTGCACCGCATATTTGAACCCAAGTGCCTGGACGCGTTCCCTAACCTGAAGGACTTCGTGTCCCGCTTTGAGGTGACACTCTTGGCTCTTGTCTCGTGTGTCCTTTCCTCCTAATCATTTCCTTGATTCCTTTCTAGTGCTGCAGCTGACCTGAATATAGCCAGCGTGTCCAGGCAGAGCAGTGGCCATCTGCGCCAGCGCCTGGGCTCTGCATCCCACGCCCACCGTGTAAATAAATCATTGCCATGAGCTACTAGGCTGATAGAATTCCCAGTTCCACTGTCCAGACAAGGGAACCGAGACCACAGAGCTGGTCATGTCTTCCAGGTCCCAGCACCTGTGGAGGCTGTGTGTGGGTGTGTGTCCACCTCTGACCTCTGAGGGCCACAGTAGCGCTCCCTGTGCTGTGCCAGAGAAAATCCCGAGGCCGTGTGCAGCCTGGTTTGCAGCCCGGCAGTCTGTGTAGGGGGCAGAGTGCACGAAGACTGTGTGAGCAGCCTGCATGGGGGGGGGGGGGGCTGGATGAGGCTGGCCGGGCGGGAAGAGCCAGGATGCGCGCTCTTCACCCCTGAGCCGCTGAGCACTCTGGCCGTTGGAGCCCCTCCTGGGAAGCACCGGGGCCCTGTGGCTCTGGCTGGGGCTGGACTGAGCAGCTCCTACTCGGGGCTCCTCTCTTGCGTGGTTTCACCTCGAATTCTTCTCTTGGCTGTCCCGTTCCCATCCTTCCTTCTTGCCTTCTCTTCAGTATCTCCAGGGTTCTCTCTGGAAAATGTGGTCATACTGTCATTTTGCTGACATGTTGAACATCTTCCGGAACTGAAACTTTATACAACCCCGGTGGCACTTGCAGAAAAGACCCTCTGCCCAGCCCGTCCACAGACTGAGTTTAGGAGAGGAGGGCAGGCATTGCAGACGGGAGCGGCATGTGGTCCCTTGTCGGCCCATGGAGCCCGGCTTGTGCCTCCCCTTGTAGCTAATCCTGCCCTGCAGGGTGGATTTGTTTCTCTCCCAGAAAACGTGTTTTGTCAGAGACGTGAGAATGTGAGCCATTCATGCAATGGGTTTTATCTGGAAATCTGCTTGTTTTCTTGTTGTCAACCGCAGTGTGGTTTCTCAGCTAGCTCCCATTAGCGCTGATTCTCAGCCAGCCTGAGTGGCCTTGAGGATTTGTAAGAGCTGGCATGAGGGTGGGAAGCATGGGCTGAAGGGACAGAGCTGGGATGGTAGCCTGAGCCCGAGTCCTGCTGGGCCTGGCTCGTGCAGTGCAGAGAACTGCGGGTTTCTTTGTATCCTGTGAAATTAGCCAGGAGCTCACCTGCCAGTAGGAGGGCAGATAACACAGCCACGGCCATGTGGCTCTGTCCCAACAGCAGGCTAGGTGAGGTTGGGCATTTTATACGACGTTCCTGAGAACAGAAGTATAGACCTTTTACTCTCAGAGGACTGAGCGAAACCTTGCACAGCCTTCTTTTTTGAGTCTTTTTCCCCTGTCCTCTTCATTTGCAATATGCAGATCAAGTGGGCCAGATAGGGTTGTCTTCTAATCTGCATTGAATATTTCTTGGTACCATCTGGAAATAGAAGCTTCAGGGAAGTTCCTTGCATAAAAGGAAAATGTTTGTGCAGAGAGACAGAGACAGGGCCTCCTGTGTGAAGGACAGGAGAGCACAGCAGAGACACACAGGGCTGGATCATCCTGCCCTGTCCCGCTTCCTAGCTGTGTAGACATGCGGAAGTTGCTTGACTTCTCTGTTCCTCAGGCTTCTTCCCAGTAAAAGGTGATTGTAGGTAGGGCCGATCTTGCAGGGGTGTTGAGTGGTTTCCTCAAAGGGCGTCACGGTTTTGAGTGGATGTAAAGCACCGTGCAGAGCGCTCCGCCTCCCCACAGTGACAGGAAGTTGAAGAGTTCGCTGAGCAGAGCCGGGGTCTCCACGGACTGTCTGTGCTCCCCGTGCTTCAGCCGCGTGGAAGAGCTGTTCCTGCCGGGGCCGCTGGCATCCAGTGGGGCAGCAGACCTGAGCTGCGCTTTGTCTCCCTCGCTCAGGGCCTGGAGAAGATCTCTGGCTACATGAAGTCCAGCCGCTTCCTTCCGAGACCTCTGAGTACAAAGATGGCAATGTGGGGCAACAAGTGAGAGCCTGCGGTGCCAAGGTGGAAGGAGGATCTGCTTGCCCCTTTGTCGTCACCCTGGGGCACAGCTGGCTCTGCACTCACGCAGCCGTTTTCTCCTCCCTCTCTCCTTTCTACTCCCTTCTCCTCCGCAAGGTCTTACCAGGTCTCTCCCTTTACTGAGAGATTCAAAGTCCCCCCACCACGTGTGTCTCCTGCACTAGCCCAGTCCTCTTTATGGCTTCCTCTTCTCCTCTTCCTTGTGCCTGACCTGAAATTCCCCAGACAGTCCTTAATTGTGATTTGGGGAGGCTGCCTGAGTGCGTGTCCCCTGCCTGGTTTGGAGCCTGTTGTGCAGGCCGCTCCCCCTATTGTGTTGTGTCCCAATGTTGTCCCCTCCTCAATAAAATCGGAAACATAACTGCTCTGAATATTTTCTTTTTTCCTTCGCGTCCATGGACTCACCAGCGATTACTGGTACTTTCAAAGGAATTGTCGTCTGATTCTGGTGGTAGTGGGTTCATAAAGTAAGTACTTTTTTTTTTTTTTGAGACAGGGTCTCACTTTGTAGTTCAGGCTGGCCCTGAGCTCACTATGTAGCCCAGGCAAGCCTCGAACTCAGCAATCCTCCTGCCTCTGCCTCCCAAGTGCTGGGATTACAGGCGTGAGCCACCACGCCCGGCATAAGTACGTTTTTGACAGTTTTTGGTCTCCATTCTGACATCTGCAGAGGAGAACGTCCTAGGGGCTCTATAGAGAATGATGTTCGTGTGTCCTGGGCCTGCACCTCCCATTCACTCCTGCAGCATTACTGAGGCTTCTGGCATGAGCCTGGCCGCACGTCTTAGTCACTAGGGACCAGCAAGTGAGAGTCCCCAGGAGCCCACATGAATTCACACCATGTAATCTTAAGTACTATAGAATTACTCAAATTTTCTTCTTTACTGCTTATCAACTTGGTTTTTAATTTTTAAGTCCATTTCATTTCTAAATTCCACACATTTCTCCTTTATACCCTTTTTGCTTATAAAATCCTTTAATCAGGAATAGTCTTCTGTGGCAAAGGACTGTGTTCTGGTAGAACAGTATCCTTCTGACGGGTATATCAGAGGCCCCAGAGAACAGGGTGACTTCGAAAGCCCTTTAAGTTCCCTCTGATACCAAAAGCATATGTGAAACGGGCTAAACCCGGGCCAGTCCCCAGAGACCTGGACCTCTGGTCTCATCTGGATCTCAGCCAGGCTGTGGTCCTGTCTGGAGTCCTCCACGATCCTGGACACCCTCCTGTCTTTCCTTCAAAGGAAGAGATGGGGGCTAGGGATTTAGCTCAAGTGGTACCGTGCCAACCTTGGATGCACAAGGGCCCAAGTTCGATCCCCAGTACTGCAAAACAACAACAACAACAACCTAAAAAAAAAAAGAGATGTGCCTGACTCCTTGGCCTCCCTCCCACCTGAGCTCACACTCTAGAAATGCTCACCACACTGGCCGCCCCGGCTGAGGGGCAGGATTCTCTTGCTTTAATGTAGCACATTGTGGAGCAAAGCAAAGTACTCTGTCCCCACTCTGATTGCTGGATACGGATTTGTTCATGGAGTTCTAGGAGAAAACCTCCGGTTTAGACCTTACAACACTGGTCTCAGAACACCCAGTGAAATAGACAGCAATGTTGAAGAGCAAGAAAGAGCTTTGATCAGTGAGGCTTTGCCACTGGGAAGGACGGATAGAGAGGTTCAAGGTCTGTCTTTGTGAAGGCTGACAGAAACTTCCATGTGTTATAGAAAAGGCGAGTAAAGGCAAAGTCTGCGATCTGTGAGGCTGAGGGTTTTCCAGCTGGCAGAGTGGGCAACCCTGGTCCAGCAGGTGGTCTGGTTAATCACTGTCTTGGGACTGGTTCTGCAGGTAATTCCGATCAAGTCCCATGACCTGAGGGGACCATCTGGATCCCATGAGATGACTGTCCCTGCTTTGGTCAGGGTTGGGAAGTCGCTCTCCATTCAGCCATGGCCTCATTGCTTGGCCTTGCTGAGCGGTCATGTCCTCATGGAGTGTTTGGTATGGGAGGCTCTGCTTTTGCTGAAATCCAAGGAGAACGCCGGATTAGTGACTGGAGACTTTATAGTGCTGCCCCAAGTCGTCTGGAACAGGATTTCATAAGACCTGGGAATTGAATGTCCCTGCAAATCTTGCCATAACTTCCTCTTATCTTGGTAGCTTCAGAAGTGAAAGAGGGGCAAGATAGGTTAGGTAAATTTAAGGCTAATAAACCCTGTATTACCAGTTATTAAAATAGACACTCCTGGAGTGATCGACTTGCCTGGGGAGAGCTGAGCTAGAAACTGATCCCAAAATTTTAAAGCCATACCAGAGGCAGATAGAAAATATGGTAGAGATGCCAAGCTTTAGCTGGCTTTTAGTTATCCACTGGACGTCTACAGGCCCAGCGTCTAAGTCTCTGTTACCGATTCACACACAAAAAAAGAATAAAAGACTGCTCGGCTAATTCGCCTGGCTGCTACTTGGCGACTCAGGCTCCTACATTCTCTCAGGGAAGTATGCAGGACATGTGAGCCCCTGGTGGTGGCCAGTCCCACAGTTCCCACCTCACTGGCACCCTTTCTGTAGACAGGAGGCTGTCCTGGGTCATGTCGCCATCACATCGGCGAATCTTCTTTTTCCGGTAAGGAGGGCAGAATTAAACTACCAGATTGGGGAATCTCCCTTTTTGGTGTGACCCTGGCCTCCCGGAACCTGGATTTCGGCAGGGAAGGGGTGAACACCGAGAGATGCAAGGAGGAAAAGGAGGGAGAATAGCTTCATTCTTTCACCTTCTGGGCCGGTCTCCAAGTAGGAGAGCAGCTGCAGTCTGTGTACCCAGCGGGGTGGGGGCGGGGAGCCGCCGGCGGGGCCCCGGAAGCTCAAGAGCTGAACCCTGCCTTTGGATTCTAGGCACTAGACCTGGCTCCGGGGACCCGGAGGCACTGAATCTTAACTCGGGTCTGTCCTTGAGACCGCCCCCCCCCCCCCTTAAGTCCGGCTGGAGTTAGGGGGCGGGGCGCACGGAAGTCAGTGTAGCAACCAGGCCCCGCCCCTCCGTGCTCTGAGAGCTGGTAAAAGTCGGAGGTCTGCCTGGCAGGGACCTGTGTGCGGGTCCATAGCGCCACCACCATGCCCATGACATTGGGTTACTGGGACATCCGCGGGGTGAGCTGGGGGTTCGCCTGACGGGGGTGGGGGGATTGGGAGGAGTCAGACTGAGAAGCTGGCACACAAGTTCCAGGACATGGATCTTTTTGAGGACATGTTACAACCTTCCTAAATCCCAGACAGGAGGCCTCCACAAACTTTGGGGTGTGTGTATGTGTGTGTGTGTGTGTGTGTGTGTGTGTGTGTGTGTGTGTGCGCACGCGCGCGGGAGCGCGCGTGCACATTTTAGGAGGAGGGTAGAGGGGTTCACATGGAGGAAGTGAAGGTCACGATCTGAATCCTTATGTCTGTGACTCTTTTCACGAATTGTCTCTCTCAGCTGGTTCACCCCATCCGCCTGCTCCTGGAATACACTGACACCAGCTATGAGGAGAAGAGATACACCATGGGGGATGGTAATGGCACCCTCTTACTTAGAGCCCCACCCAGTCCTGGTGACTGGCACCTAGCAACCCATGTCCCGGCCACCTGCTGCAGCTGGCCCTAGCCCATGACCCTTCCAGAAATCTCCAGATTTCAATCTTCCAGTACGGTCACCCCAGGCAGGTCTGTGGGAGCGGAGTGTCGGGAGCCCCCTTAGCACTGCCTGAAACTTTCACAGCCTCTAGTCCTGTTGGGTTCACAGCTCTCACGAGCACACTGAACTTTGCAACCTGGGAATGTGGAGCTTACTGATTCAGATCCTAGCTGTACTGTCTCAGAGTTCTAGCCCCTGACTCCTCGGGAAAGTGCCATGGGAAGCAACAGTGGACTCAGGACAGGCTTGTTTTCACTCTACGTTTTTCACCACAGCTCCCGATTATGACAGAAGCCAGTGGCTGAATGAGAAGTTCCAGCTGGGCCTGGACTTTCCCAATGTAGGTGAGGGGTTCGGGGGTTTTGGTCAAGGTAAAGTCTTCCCGGCCTCATCTCGGCCTAGAAGCTCTAGGGTCAGAACCGCTGCTCAACCAGTCTCACTCCTGGTGTCTACACTGTGATTCTGCAATGTTCTGTGTCCCGCTCATTCCCTCGCTCTCCACTGCATCTGTGCTGAGCTGGCCCTGGGCAAGCACCCCGAGGCCCGGGTCTCCTGTCTGCCCTAACTCGGGGAGGGGAGGCTGGGACCGCCTGCCCCAACTGCCCTCTCCTGGCCGTCCATGCAGCTGCCCTACTTAATTGATGGGACTCACAAGCTCACCCAGAGCAACGCCATCATGCGCTACATTGCCCGCAAGCACAACCTGTGTGAGTAGAGCTACCTGGGGGCGGGGGAAGGCTGGCTGCCCCGCTGCACTTGGCTGGGGTGGAATACTGAGGGTGAATCTCTGCTGTGTGGGCTTCAGGTGGGGAGACAGAAGAGGAGAGGATTCGTGTGGATATTTTGGAGAACCAGTTTATGGATGTCCGCTTTCAGCTTGCCATGGTCTGCTACAGCCCTGATTTTGTGAGTCCCCCATGTGCCTAGACCAGATAGGATTTGGAGCAGGAGTTAAACTTTTGTACTTATGCACTCTTGTCCTATATGGCGTTTGAACTGTTTGGTGGTACTGATTCTTCTAGGTTTTCTGTCTTACACTCATAACCCAAAAATTGTATCAAATAAACACTTTGAATCAATTTCCACAAATCTCGGGGTACAGTGTAAACTCCCCCTTTGGACAGTTTGGACAATTCGTATCAAAATCATGTTTTCAAAATTCTCTCCCACTTTGGCCCTGATGTCTGCCCCGGGCCCTGTCTCTGGAAATCTTCATACCACTTGCCTGCTCCCTAATTCAGTTATTCAAAACTTGAGACACAAAAGCCCAGTATATGGGGATGCAATGCGCCCTGTTCTTTGGATATCTACGCAATATTTTCTCCAGTGCTATGTCCTTATACTAGCATTAATTAGGACCTTTTCCTGGCAGGTACCTTAGGGTCAGCCAGAGGGCTTCTGTGTCTCTCCCTCTTCCTTTCACATGAAGAAAACCTATCTTCACCCATATTATTCAACTATCTATTCCATTTTTCAGCCACCCACCAGCTAGAACTTTTTTTTTCTCTTCTGGGTTCTTCTTGTACTTTGCTTCCCCATATCTATCAGATGTCTGGGTCCAGAGCCTACCATCTCTTGATGGCATTCCTGGATCTGACCTAGAGGATCTGACTTGGACATCAATGGGAGGGGGGTGTGACAGATTCAGACACAGAGTTGTATTCCTCTGGCTTTCTCTCACCTCTAAAAAGAGGCATCTTATACTTGTTGAAGTTGAAGTGCTGAAGTATTCAATTGAAGCCTGTACCCTGACTCAATTTTAGTCCAGGAAAGATGGTTGCTCACCCTTGGAGAGCTGGCACCATGCAAGGCATGGGTGAGCCTAGCCTCCTCTGCTAGGACACTTGTGTCTGATGATGGGGACACCTCATTTGTGCTCCAGGAGAAAAAGAAGCCAGAGTTCTTGGAGGGCCTCCCTGACAAGATGAAGCTCTTCTCACAGTTTCTGGGAAAGCAGCCTTGGTTTGCAGGGAACAAGGTAAGCAGGGGGGATGGCAAGAAGTTAGTTATTCCTCTCAAATTATAAGCTTCCAGCTCAGTCATTCTCGGCTTTCTGCAGATCACCTTTGTGGATTTCCTGGCTTATGATGTCCTTGACCTGCACCGTATATTTGAACCCAAGTGCCTGGAGGCGTTCCCTAACCTGAAGGACTTCATGTCCCGCTTTGAGGTGATGCCTCTGATTCCATTATTCATGGGGGCCCTTTTCTCCTGCCCCCTTCTCTAATGCTTTCTTGGTGCTACAGCTGACATTAAGAATAATTAGTTTTGGCCGGAGGGTTGGCTCAGTGGTTCTGGTGGCTGCCTCGTAAGCGCAAGGTCCTCAGTTCAATCCCTGCTGGCCACATACAATGCTGGGTGTGGAGACTCATGCCCACCAGCCATCAATACCACATACCACAGTGCCGGGCGTGGTGGCTCACGCCTGTCATCCCAGCACTCGGGAGGCAGAGACAGGAGGATTGCTGAGTTCCAGGCTTGCCTGGGCTACATAGTGAGCTCAGAGCCAGCCTGAACTACAAAGCGAGACCCTGTCTCAAAAAAAAAAAAAAAAAAAAAAGAATAATTAGTATTGGCTGAGGACTAACTATATGCCAGGACCTGGGCCCAGCATTTCATATCCATTGTGTCAAATTTATCAATCATTACACCAAAGCAGCAAGGAAAGTAGAATTATCAGACCCACTGCACAGATAAGGGAGCTGAGATTGTACACAGTAAGTCCTTTGCTGAATGTCCCAGTGCCAGTGCAGGCTGTGCTGGGCTCCCTGTCAGCCTCTGGCTTCTAAGGGTATAATAGGAGGTGGTTCTCCCTGTTTTGCATTCAAAGAAAGGGCTTTAAAGCCTGTGTGCCGCCTGGGGTTCTA
>PVIC010044709.1:0-14909 GCA_004025085.1 Thryonomys swinderianus
CCCTTCCTTCCTTCCTTCTTTCGTGGTACCAGGGATTGAACTCAAGACCTTGTGCTTCCAACGCATGTGCTGGTGCCACTGAGCTAAATCCCCAGCCCTGTTAATACTATCTTTTGTTATCACACAAAATTTGTTCTAATTTTAATAACATCAATTTATAAACTTATTTTTCTATTATTGAGCATGTATGCTTCTGGTATTGTATATAAGAAATCTTTCACTAATCTAATCTAGTACCACAAAGATTTTCTCCTAAGCATTTTGTAGTTTGGAGCTGGGCATGGTGGCATGTCTGTAATACCAACACAAAAGAGGCTGAGGCAGGAGGTTTGCCATTACTTTGAAGCCAGCCTGGACTACTTAATAAGATTTTATCTCAGAAAACTTTAAAAAATGTATGTAGGGTCTGTGCTCCTTTTGAATTCATTTCTGTGTATGGTATATGGGGTAAAGTGGACTTTGTAGCTTATGGACTTTTGTTTATATTGGGGAATATTGTATGTGATAGAATGGTTTAAGAGCAGTTTGACTATGGCATGGTCACCTTGAGGTATGCGAGATGCCTCATAATACAGAGAGAGACTGTGGGGAAAAGGGGAGGACCTGTGTTCCCCAACCGAAGACTTTCATCGGAATCAGTGATGTCTGCTCGAGAAAGGAGAGAAGGAAAAGAACAACAGATTTGAATTAGAGACATTTTAGTAGATTGCAGAATGAATTTTTGATGAATGAATTTTCGCATCCCTGTTGTTATCATGTACTGTGCTTTTCATCTTGACACTCATTTTCTCACCCCTACTCCACCTCATCCCTGTACTGGAGATTGAACCAAGGGCCTTGCATTTGCCAGCCAAGTGTTCCATACTGAGCTACATGCCCCCAAAAATACATTTTTTTTTTTTTTTTGCGACAGGGTCTCACTTTGTAGTTCAGGCTGGCCCTGAGCTCACTATGTAGCCCAGGCAAGCCACCGCGAACTCAGCAATCCTCCTGTCCCTGCCTCCCGAGTGCTGGGATCACAGGCGTGAGCCACCACGTCCGGCATTGTAGTATGCGGTGTTGATTGTTGGTGGGCGTGAGTCTCCACACCCAGCATTGTATGTGGTTACCGGGGATTGAACTCAGGACCTTGTGCTTGTGAGGCAGGCGCCGGAACCACTGAGCTAACCCTCCGGCCCAAAAATACATATTTTTATTTACTTGTTTTCATACAAGGTCCTATTGAGTTGCCCAGGCTTTGAACTTGCGATTTTCCTGTGTTAGCCTCCCAAGTCTGGCTTTATCTTGGCATTCTCGAGAGAAAGTTAACAGAGAAAACAAAGTTATTATCTTGTTAGGCTGGCTGCAAGATGTGCAAGCCCCAAGTGAGCCAAGGTGCTGCTTTGGCCTTAGTGTCAAGTGGAGGTGCTTTCTGAAGTCTGTGCCTTCAGTGGTGGGAAGCACTCTCACTGCATGCTTCTTTATAATACTCTCATTTAAGCATCTCTACTTCTGAAAAAAACATGGTGGGGGGGTCTAAAGCAATTCCTAAATAAATACACACACACACACACACACACACATTTTTTCTTTTTGAGACAGGGTCTTGCTTTGTAGTTCAGGCTGGGCCTGAGCTCACTATGTAGCCCAGGCAAGCCTCGAACTCGGCAATCCTCCTGTCTCTGCCTCCCGAGTGCTGGGATTACAGGCGTGAGCCACCACTCCCGGCACTTTGTATGTGGTATTGATTGCTGGTGGGTGTGAGTCACCACGCCCAGCATTGTATGTAGTTACTGGGATCGAATTCAGGACCTTGCGCTTGTGAGGCAGGCACCAGAACCACTGAGGTAAATCTCCAGCCCCAATTTTTTTTTTTATTTTTTTGAGACAGGGTCTCACTTTGTATTTCAGGCTGGCCCTGAGCTCACTGTGTAGTCCAGGCAAGCCTTGAACTCAGCAATCCTCCTGTCTCTGCCTCCCGGGTGCTGGGATTGCAAGCGTGAGCCACCACGCCTGGCACTGTGGTATGTGGTATTGATTGCTGGTGGGTGTGAGTCATCACGCCCAACATTGTATGTGGTTACTGGGTATCAAACTCAGGACCTTGCGCTTGCGAGGCAGGCACCGGAACCACTGAGCTAAAACTCCGGCCCCCAATATATATTTTTTAATTGAATTCTTTATTGGTACATTTTATATACAGCTCACAGTCACACTCGGTTTGGAGAATTTGTACCAGTATATGACACGAGTTAATTCTCATTTTTACCTATATCTCTACCCAGCCCACAAATCCCCACCCCCTATATACATGTGCTTTCTTTTTCTTTTCAAATCGTATTTATTCTTTCCCCTCATTACTTTCCCCTACCACATCCCCCTTTGAATATTTTCTATTTCACAAAATCTATCATACATTCTAGAACTCCTTTACATCTACAGGTTCTCATGCCAGAGAATAGATACAGCATTTACATATCTGTGCCAAAATAAATATTTAACACTTCTTACGACAACAACAGAGGAAATTAAATATAAGAAGGAATATCATGCAATCCAGAGCATGACCTTTGTCCTCAGGAACTTTAAAAATTATTTCTGAAACATAATATTATTTCCAGGCCTTTTCCTGGGCATAATTTGACCTATTTTTTTATGAATCAGATTTATCATTGCAAACACTCATTTACTGTCTTAGGTAGAAATCCAGTATTGTGTGACCTCTACGGTTCTGCTAGCATCACGCTCATGGCCCTCAATTGTCTTTCTTTGGCTGTACTTTGTAAACCTCTCCCCCACAAAAAAGCAAGGGGAAAAAAAAAAGCAAGAAAAGCTGGTAACCAACTCACATATAAAATAAAACCAGAAAAACTACAAAGGGGTCAAGAGTCAAGTGTTGCACCCAGGACCGCCACAGTGGGGCAGAGGCTCCTCTGTGGGCTGTGGTGCTGGTTCCAGTGATTGTGTTCTTCCATTGGTAGTCCAAAGTAAAGTGACTGTCGCTCCTCTTAATCATTTGTTCACTACAGGAAAGGTAAATGAGCCATTGATTTGGGGGCTCCAGAGAGAAGTACAAAGAAGGTGACACCACAGATGTGTTACTTTTTTTAGAGATTTTTGCCATTTTCCTGCTGCCAAAATGGTATCTGGTAGATGTAGAAGCTAATACACTGACAGACTTAAGAGAACACTTCAGTTCATGCTATAAGCAATAACATAGACTATAACTATCAGCATGCTATGTTGAACACTTCTTTCCAGAGATCATTTCCCCCCCAAGCTCTTATATAGAATACCACAGGCGTTTCTTGTCCAGACTACCTGTACTCAGAATGCATGGGGGGCCCTTTGTTAGGATAAATGTATTATGTCCAATTTCAGAAGTGGAGAGGACTATCGGTGCCCTTCTAGTCTCCTGTGTGACCTTGATGCACCTTAGGTGTTTCTGGAGGGTGACAGGAGAATGTTTCCTTCACCCAAAACGTGCTCTGTATTTAACTGAGAACATGCTGTGATCTTCACGATATAGCCAACCTGTCTCTGTATTGAAGCTTTCAGATTATCTTGGCTCTGGGTTTTTTCCACTCTCCCTCAGAATTTTCTTATATTTGTATACATTCATCAGATGCATACTGAGAACCTGAAGAATATGCTGGGCTTTCTCTCCAGCTCTCCATCAAGATTAAGCCCAACCTGAGAGGGAAACAGAGTTACCCAAATGTATGTTCTTGCAGTACATATTGTGAAGACTCTATCACAAAGGTTTCTGTGGTTCTTCTCTGAGCCACCCAATTTTCACCTTGAGCCAGGTGGCAAGGTCTCTTGAAGCTTAGGTATTAAGTAGAGAAGAGGGACTGGAGAGCCAGTGTGGCTGTCTTTAGTACTGGGAGGCCTCTCCTGGAGCAGGGGAACAGTCTTGCGTTTCCCATTTGTCCTGTGACGAGCAAAGGAAGGCGGAAGAAAGCAAATGGTGTGGAGCTCTGGCTAGAGGAGCTGGGTATACAAACAACCTTGAAGACATCATCTTATTAAATCTTTATCCTGTATTTACCTACCTTCCAGTGAGAAAAATGAAGTTCAGATATAGATAAAACCTTATACCCAGATTGGGAATGTAGCTCATTGGTTCCATGCCTGCCTGGCAGGCTGAAGGTCCTGAGTTGGATCCCTGGTACTGCAACAAACAAAGCCCAAGGACCTTTTTGCCCAAGTACCAAGTATGCTTCATACACTTATTTAGTACCAAGTGGCACCAACATCTAAGGCCCAGTGCATCTAAGACCCTCTGAAACCCATGGTTGCTTCTCTTGTATCTTTGAGTTTCAGTGCTGATCTGAGAGGTGGTTTTCAAGTCCCTATAAAAATTTCCCAAGGCTTAAATGAAGAGCAGTCAGCTTTTGAAGGGTTGCTTCTTGTAACCAGAAGATTCTAGCATGGACTAGCGAGCCTTCCTGAAGCAGGCATTTGAACAGGGTTTCCACACAAGCCTGGCTGGCTACATTGGGTGGCCTCATGCCCCTGCACCGCCCACATTATACATCCAGCACTTGCAGAATCTGAACGCAAGCTAGATGACCATCGTCCTGAGGATAAACTGCAAATGCTCTACAAGGATGTTTTGGAATGTCTCGTTTCTTCCCTCAAACATGCCTGCTCTCCGAGGGGTTGGGAAAGCTGTTGGGCGTTAGGTCAGGTCATGATTTTTGGACCCTTGCGGTCTCTTCCTCTTTCACCCAGGCCCTTCCCCAGATCACACACCAGAACGAATACTGCTTGAGGTTCATTTAGTTGAAATTACATTTTAATGAGCAATAACTCCTGCCAAAGTCAAGCTGAATCTGTGGAAATGTTAACTAGAAGACACAACTAATTCCAAAGCTACTCATAAAACCATTCGCAATATGCTCCAAGTTCATTAATCAGCTGTGACCCAGGCAGAAGCTCTCACCCAACAAGCTCTCTTCCTGGGTCAGTTTCCTGAGTTCCCAGAAAGAAGACATCATGGTTACTGTGGACTTCTGTGTGAAAAGTCAAGTCTCCCTTTTCAGGGGCTTATGGGAAACAAGGGAACATGAATCCTCTTAGGGTGACATTGGCTGACCTATTCTTAACTGTCCCCTCTTTGACTTTAAAAGTTTCAGCACAAATAAGTCAATTTAAAAAGTTATAGCACATTAAATCTAAAACATATCATTATAGCTTAGTTTATTTTTTTTAAGTTCTGGTGTATTTGAAGTCATATTCTAGACTCGCGCCTGTGGCTTTGAGACGATTGGGCAACATCATTCTGTGTGAATATGGCTGTTCTCTCGAAATCAGGGACGGCTTCCCTTTTTCTGGCTTTGAAACACCTGATCACCCATGATGATGTATCAGGTTCCTTCTGAGGTACCACAGGTGGTTAGTTTCTCCTGGTGGTGAGTGAAGCTGATTAAAAGCTTGCCTCTACTCATAGCTACTTGCTTGTTCTCAAGAAGTTACTTTTTCAGGGTGCGACGTAGATCAGTGATAGAGCTCTTTTCTAGCATGAATGAGTCCCTGGGTTCCGTGTCTAATCCCACCCCTCCCTCCCCAAAGGAAACAAATTTAAGCAAAACATCCTAAATTCCCATAGTAAATCCCCTTCATGAATCATCTGAATTTAAACAATATGTAACTTCTCAGTAAACACTCCAGGGTAACTTAGTTGCTATGAGCTGTACCTAGTATGTAGAATTACTGGGTGTAGGCTACTTCAGAACATCTCCCTTTTTTTAAAATGGTAAAACACATTTAAATACTATTCACCCATTTTAAAATCTACAGTTTAGGGGCATTAAGTACCTTTGTACTGTCATGCTTCTGTCACCACCACCTAGCTCCATAACTTTTCATCATCATCCCACCAGCCCCCTCCAACTCCCCACTCATGGAAACCCACGCGAGGCAGTTACTTCCCTTTTCCTTCTGCCAGTCTGACAACAGTCAGCATACACTGTCTCTGGATTTGATTATTCTACATTCGTTCTTTCCCGTCCTCCCTCTTGCTGTGCCACTTATTGAACCGGAGGGCTCAAGAATGATAAGCAAGCTCCCTGCCAATAAGCCACACTTCCAGCCCTTTTTAGTTCTGTATTTTGAAATCGCCCAAGTTGGCCTTCATCTAGTGATTTTCCTGCCTTAGCCTCCAGACCAACTGGGATTTATAGGAATGTACTACCACACCCAGCTTCTAGATATTTCTATAAATGAAATCATACAATATGTGTCTTTCACTTAATGTTTCAAGATTTTTCTATGTTCTAGCATATGTCAGTACCTCATTCCTTTCTATAGTTGAAAAGCATTTCACTGTAGATATACTTCATTGGAGGACATTTAGATTGTTTCTCCTTTTTGACTATTGTGACTAATGTTTCTCTGAACATTCCAGTACCGTGTTTGCTCATTTTGTTTGGTTCCTTTAGATATGTGCCTAGGGGTGTAGTTGCTGGGTCCTGTGGGTCATATGGTTATTTACTGAGGAACTAGCACCTTCCTTAGGAGCCATATCATTTTATATTCACACCAGAAGCATAGGAGGATTCTCATTTCCTCTCCACCCTCACCAGCACTTGTTATTCTTTCACCTTTATGTGTGTCTGGAAGGAGGGATAGAAAAAGGTAGGCAGGCAGGCAGGTAGGTAGGTAGGTAGGCAGGTAGATGATAGATAGATAGATAGATAGATAGATAGATAGATAGATAGATAGATAGATAGATAGATAGATAGATAGATAGGATATGGGGTTTGAACCCATGCCATACCATGATCTACATTCCCATTTTACTTTACTTTTTCTTTTTAAAATAGCAACTAATAAATGTGAAGTCATATCTCATAGTCATTTCTTACTGCATTTCCCTAATGATGAGGGGTGTTGAGAATCTTCATGTGCTCGTTAGCCATTGATATATCATCTTTAGAAAATGTTTATTGAGATCTTTTGTACATTGGACCGTTGGGTTGTATATCTTTCTGTTGTTGAATTGCACAATTGCTTGTCATGAGAATAGTAAAATGATTCTCTGCTGCAGGTCATCGGCACAGGGTTCCCCCAGCTCCTCTGCCACCTGGATGGTTCTGAAGTAAACTCTAGCCATTTAAAACCCCCTTTTCTGTCTTACACGGATGTGGTGGCACATGGCTGTAATCCCAGCACTCTGGGAGACTGAGGCAGGAGAATCACAAGTTCAAGTCCTACCTGAGCAACTTAGTGACTTAGTAAGACTCTGTCGCAAAATAAAAAATAAAAACTGGAGGTGTCACTTCATGTGAAGGTTCAGTCCCCAGTCTCACCCTAGCCTCCCAATCGTATCTTTTCTCCTTGCAGTTTATTTTTGAAAGAAGGGGGTCACACATCCTTTTAAGCTTCTAGATTTTAGGTTCTGCAGATTATATTACCATGGTGCTGTCTCTGGTGTAAACTAGGAGGTAGAGATGGCGGGTAGACCTGATTGTAGACATATTTCTGCAGAAACTCCTCCACTGTGGCATTGTGTGTGTCCCTGAAGTAGGACTGGCTGCCTCTTTCTGTGTTGACAGTGCTGATAATTGTTACCAGCTCTTATTACTAACTCTGTCAGTCATTGCATCAGTCCTCTACAGGGAGACTTGTGAGCTGTTTGGGTGCCTTGACACATGGTGCGGTCAGTAAAGTTCCATCAGGTGCTTGATTTTCTCCCTTGATTTCCCAGTCCACAGCTTTCTGTGCGTGTATAGCATCACTGTGAACTCTCAGATTTCACATTGTAGATGTTCCTGTCTCTTGCACTTAGCACCCATCCTCAGTGTTAGGATCTGTGGTGGTGGTCCTGCCTCTGGCTGCACATTCAGGTCACCTTGAAGGAGATCTTTAAGGAAAATGGTACCTAGACCCACTTTGGCTGGTTGTAGCACCCTCTCTCTGGTGGAGCTGAGCACAGGAAAACCTAACATTTGGCAGGTGATTTTGATTTTTCTTTTTTTAAGTTTCTTGAGTCAGGGTCTCGCTTTGTAGCTCAGGCTGACCCTGAACTCCCTAAATAGCCCAGGTTAGCCTCAAACTCACAGCAGTCCTCCTGCCTCTGCCTCCAAGTGCTGGGATTACAGGCATGAGGTACCGTGCCTGGTGAGGGTCCTTCTTAAAGCTCCTACCAGAGCACAGGCTGCAGGGTCTTCATAGGCTCTATGGCTGTCCCTTAGCTGCCGGTCCTGGCTTTTTCCTTCTCTTTATCAGGACTTCAAGGACCTCCCCTCCCCTGATCTGAAGCAGAAGTTGGCTCAGCTTCAGGAAAGAGACAAGTGTGGTGGTCCCAGGGGTCACACCAACCAGGCACCTGTTATTCCTTCCCAGGCCTCTGTATTTAACAGTACTGCTGAGAGAGATAAAGGCTATCTTGGTTACTTTTTAAACATAACCCTCTACTATACCATACATACAAGTATCCACTCCTGCCTCTCTAAGGCTCCTAGCAGCCTCCAGAATCAGTCCCTGATGTGAGGGTGGGTGTGTAGTCAAGTTTGATTAGTAACTCATCTCCCAGATTTCCTTCACGTTCAGCACTGTGTCACTGGTTCTCTGATGGTGGCTCTGCTGTGTCCCACAGCCTGCTAGCCACAGATCCAGTGGGCCTGAGGAAGTGGATGATTGATGAATCATACCCTTTGGCTTCATGCCTTGTGCCCATAAAAATGGCATTTCCTTAAATAGACCAGAACCTTAATATCTGTTTAAAGAGCATGTGTTATCTGGGGGTGTAGTTTATGGCCCTTAAATAAACTTCAGACAACTTAAAACACTTTCAGATATTCTGTGACATATTTTTACTCTTTTTTTATGGTAATTTGTATAATTGCTTGACTTTCACATCTCACAGTTCAGCTCTCAGTACATACCTCAGAATCCTGAGACAGGGCTCACTAAAGCATCCCAGGCAGAGGACAGAGCCTTCCAGTCGTCGGGGAGTGGGTGGAGTGGCCTTTCAGCCCAAAGAATCCCCTTAGGAAGTACTCAGCCAGGCCCTCAGGGCACGCCCACAGTGTCACAGGCAGCCATGCAGGTCTCAGTGGACCTTACGTGGGTGAAAAGGACCTCAGGTGGCACTGTGAAGCAGTCCATGTCTGTCCCCTCACATTCCAGCCAGTGTGTCCTGAATGGAAGGATGTGCGCCTCTAGGAGAAAATGGGGCAGAGCTCCCCAGTCCAGTCCAGTCCTTGCCAAGGCTTTGGGAATGTTTGTTGTAGCCCACATCATAATACTCTTGTTTTTGTCTGCCCCGTCCAGATGTAGAAATAGCTTGTAGAGTAGAAAAGCCTTAAAGTGACCTGAAAACTAAATGCAAAATGTGATTCATCACTAAGGAACTTGCATAATACTAGCGAGTTTCCTTTGTCTTTGTTTTAAAAAGAAAAATGTTTCCTTCTTAGAGATATCGACACCATGGTCTATGAATAATGAACAATCAGAGGTCTTTCCATTAGTATGCATTTTCCACTCCAAGAAAAGTGAGTTTGGCTTAGAAAAGAGTTTATTTTGAAGAGACCTGCTGGCCTGCAAGACTCTGGACATGAGGTCCTCAGCGCTGCCACCCCCTCATTAATCTGCAGCTCAGAGGTTCCCTGCAAGGGAAATCCCTGCAAGATAAAGACTTGCCTTGTGTCCTGAAAGGGACATTTTAAAAATAGAAGTTTAAAAAAAAAAATAGAAATTTCATTTCTAAATAACCTTTGTGAAACAAAATTGTTATAAACTTGAGTATCTGAAAGTTGTAGCACTTTGCCGTGCTGGCTTCTGAAAAACTGATTTGTAGCTCTTCTGTCATTAATTTGTTTCTGCTCACTGTGGTTAATAGTGACCTAAATATTTTTAGCTTCAGGAGATTTTTTTTTTTTCAAGCTCTCTTGACCTTTCAGCGGCACTGCTGCATTGGTGACTCTTACCAGTTTTTCTGATGGTGGAACCCAGGACCTTATGCATGCTCGGCAGGTGCTATACCACCGAGGAGTTACCCCCAGCCGTTCTCTTTCAAAAACTCTTTGTTCTGCTTCCTCTGTCTGCTCTCTGACCTCCTGTGTCCTGTTAAAAGCTGTTCTCCTTGACATGCATGTGACAGGGGAATTCCTTTTTCCTACCATCCGCTGTACATCCCTAGGTGATCCCAACAGGGATGCCAGCGATGCCACATTTTATGTCTTCTTTTCATTGCCCTTTCAGGAGTTTTGCACCCATGTATGAGTGCCTTTGGGCCCTTTCTGGTTGTCCTCAAGGTTACGTGAAATTAGTGCGACCAAAACACACCCCCTCATCATCCTGACACCCCACCTCCAGCGAGCCCTGCCTCTGTGAAGGTCACCGTGGATCTGTCCACGGAACTGTCCCAGTGCTGTTCTTGGCACTGCACGTACTCTCCCTTCTCATAGCAGTCCACCATGGCATCGCTTTGCCCCGCCCCCAGCCCCACCCCCGTCGTGCCTCTGCAGTTGCTCCCTGAGTATCCCTTACCCTGTTTGCGTCTGCTCTAGTGGTTCCAGTCTGTACTTCCCTTTGAAGCTTTCAGTCTGCACTTGACGGTGTGTCTACCTGTCAGGCTCTGTTCTACAAGACCTGGTCCCAGGGCCTGGTCCAGGTAAGGACAGAGTAGCTTTGGGTAAGGATCCACTGAATGGGCCAAGGAATCCTCCCAAAGGTGGTCTGTCCCCAGTGCTCTGGCCCGAAGGCTTAGCTTTCCTCTTTTCTCAGATGCACAGCTGTGGCCATGTTAGCCTGAGGGCCCATGCTTGGACTACAGACCCGAGGGAGTCATTATCTCCTGCCCTCTGTGCCAAAGCTGTCCTGTATTACTAGCAGAGCGTGGCTCTGGGCCCTTCCCTCTTGGGTTCTGTGCTGATCCCTTGAACACACACATGTATAGGCAGGCCACAACAGTCCAGCCACAGTGGGCAAGCCTTATGGCATGTGAAGCGTTCTGCAGCAGTCATTGTAGAACACTTTCCTAACTAGCATGCTGTATACTTTAGGGGTTGGAGTATTAGGTAGTTATGTCTGTTCTTCCTTCAAGAGAGGAAGAAGGAAACCACATTTCGAGGCTTGTAGTTGTGCTGCATACTTGACATGCAGGCAGGTACAAGGGATGGTGTTCAGGGGGACCAGTGACTGTGGCTACAAGCCCAGGAGCAGGGCTCTAGGAAGGGGAAGAGTAGCCAGGCGGCATCCAGCAGTTGGGTTGCTTATTGTGCCCATATGGGGTCGGAACCATATGCCACTCAGCCCTGCAATCTTATCACAGACCTACACTGAGGCCTCTTACTCAGAAGATTATAAGAAGTTTAGTCCCGATCTCATGCCGGTGCGAATAGCATTTTCAGGCTATTCCGCGTGGTCAAGATGGAACGGAGGTGTGAGAGCTGCTGGGATTCCAGCTGTGGTGGTGACGTGCAGAGGCTCAGCATGGGCCCCAGCATCTTCTGCCCTTCTCTGACCCAGCCCTTTTCTCTGGTGACACAGCATGATGTGTTTGTACCTTTCGGTGTGTTTCTTTTCTAAGCTGTTTGCCAATATCTTCTTCAGGATACAGCCAGTCTGTGACAGCTCAGTAGTGAAGAGCTCCACAGAGGAAGGCTGTGTCAGATGGCTCTCATCTTCCTCGCTCCCTTTTCTATCACTGTGCTTTGTGACCTCCGAACCATGTATAACTGTGTGTATACAGCAGACCTTATTTTGGTAATATTAGATGTCTCAGCCCTACACATTGAAATAACTGGTGGGAGTATGGCCAGGGGCCCTGCTCTCTGGCTGTAGGTTCCCCCTTGGGAAGCACTTCCAGTTCAAGGCCTTACTCTCTTCCCCACAGGGCCTTTGAGTGGGGGTGGGGTAGGAGCCAGAGGCACAAATGGGTATTTAGGGTTCACTTGCATTTACTCTTTAATAGCCTCAGAGCTCTTGGCCCCCGAGTCACCCCTTCCCAGTGTCCTGAGTGAGACAGCCTTCTTAGGTCTGGGCTTTGTTTTGATGTGAAGTGTCATGTACAACCATTAATTGCTCCTTTCCTGGAGCCCCAGGAGCTGTGCTGACCTTCTGTTTCAAGGGGTTGCATGTGTGCTGATGTGTCTCCTCTTCCTGGAGGACCCGGGTGGCTGCAGGAGCAGCAGCTCTTCCCCCACTGAGGCTGGGTCTATCTGGAGGAAGCAAGACCAGGAAGGCCCAGGTCCCGCAGCCAGGCAGCCAGGACACAGGAGCCTCTGCTGCGAGGCACAGTGAGGCCAGGCACGTCCACAGCCCCGTCAGAGCCGCTTCTCTTTCAGGGAGTAGAAAGGGCAGCTGCGGCAGGAAGAGAAGGTTTATCTTCCACCAGAAGTGAATGTGACCTCAAGTGAGATGCTGACATTGACCTTGCACAGAGCTCCACATGTTATGAAAAAGCTTCCTGCCCTGCTCTGTGTGTGTAACAAGGCTAATGTCTTTGGCGCTTTTATCAGCCACTTAGTCATAAGGGCCATTTAGAATCCTAGGAGGTGAGGGGAGAGCCTTTGTTTGGGCTTCAACTAGACTTCTCTCTCTCTTTTTTTTTTTTTTTTGAGACAGAATCTCGCTTTGTAGTTCAGGCTGGCCCTGAGCTCACTGTATAGCCCAGGCTAGTCTTGAACTCAGGAATCCTCCTGCTTTTGCCTCCCAAGTGTTGGGTCTATAGGCATGAGCCACTACGCCCAGCATTGTGATGTGTGGTACTAATTGCTGGTGGGTGTGTGTCACCATGCCCGGTATTATGGTATGTGCTTACTGGGATCGAACCAGGGACCTTGTGCTAGCTAGGCAGGCTCCTGAACCACTAAGACTTCTCTTATTTCAGTATCTTTAATGGGCTTTTTCCTCTACACTCTGAACAAGAGACTGCATCACTAGGCCCTACAGATCATATAACTGACCCACTCTTCATTGTTTTGCATCCTTCATTCCTGTCGCTTTTCCATAGCCAGGTCTAGATTGTAGAAATGTACTGCCCACAGAGCATTAGGAAATCTTCCCTGACGTGGAGAAAGCAGGACAACCCCACAGGACAACCTTGCTGTGCTAGTTAGGCCCAACTTTGGTAAACCCCAAGCTACTTGTGCCCGGAGCTATGTCTGATCTTTTCTGAGTTGTAGCTCCTCCTGTAAGACTGCTCACAGGTGGCCTAGGGTTGTTCCTCAGTGATGGAACACGGGCCTGGCATGGATGAGGTCCTGGGTACAAGCCTCAGCATAGCAACAACAAAAGTGCCCTGGGGTAATTGTGACAATTAGATATACTACTCATGGGGTGCGGATAACTGTCTCCAGACTGCAGAGCATCTTGCATGGCAGGTTACTTCCCCCAACTCCTAGTTTCCTCTGGATGGATGAATCTGCCTGTCCTTGCTGGTTACTTTCTAAAATTTCTGATGAGATAAAAGAGGCTACTGTGTGTACCGGGGTGTGTGTGTGTGTGTGTGTGTGTGTGTGTGTGTGTGTGTGCGCGCGCGCTTCTGTTTCTCAGTCAGCAGTGACTGTTGAGGATTGTTTTGTTTTGTTTGAGACAGGATCTCGATTTACAGTTCAGACTGGCCCTAAACTCAACTATGTACCTCAGGCCAGTCTCAAACTCACAGCAGTCCTCTGCCTTTGCCTCCGAGTACTGGGATTACAGGCATGAGCCACCACACCTGGCAAGCATTGTTTGTTTTGAGGTGCCTTCATGACCTGATCAGAATCCCTCTGAGTGGTGACTCTCAGAGTCAGAGCCGAGGTCCTTGTGGAAGGCAGCCAGGAAGGCTAATGGCTGTAGCACTAAGGGAGGCAGGATTTGACCTGGCCCCGTTTTGGGGGAGGCCTCGTATCACAAGACACGGTGTGAGTACCCTCACACCCACGTCATACACAGTATGGTGGCCAGCACCACCACCTTCCTTCCCTAACACTTGCCAGGTTTTCTTCCATTTACTTAACTGATACCTTACCTGTACTTAACTGATCTCTTTGCTCACAGCAGTTGCTCACGTGTCTCGGGGTCAGTCTGGAGAAACTGGAACCAACAGCACATCAGGTCCGTCAGGGAAAATGACTTGTCAAGTAGTTGCCATCAGGGCTGCTGCCCTTCGGAAGACTCCATACTTGGAATAGATGCAGTCAGAGGGGAGCATTCTGTACACATGCAGCCAGGGCTAAGAAAATATTCCTTGATGAATGTGAAGCTAGTGAGAAATTAGCCATGCGCTGATCTGTGAGGGGGCCGCCGAGAGCCATGAGGCTCCATGAAGACCATCTCCCCACAAAGCCGACGGTCATCTGGCCTGGCCTGGCCCTCACCAGTTACAGAGACACAGCCGCACAACTCTGTGACTCCGGCTCAGTCAACCTCACCTTCTCCTTTTCTCTGAACCATGGTTCTTCCATCTTGGTACTAAGAAGTAGCAACGTAAGCCAGGCCTGATAGTGCACACCTGTTATCCCAGCACTGTGAGAGGGTGAGGCAAGAAAATCACAAGTTCAAGCCACTGTGTCTCAAGATTTTGAAAAGGGTTAACAGTGTAGACCAATGCAAAGGCCTCTCCTCAAGGCCTAGTACTACAATAAAGAAAAGACTCTAAAGACATGTTGGGGAAACTGTTCTTGTTCAGTTAGTAGCGGTTATATAACGTATGTGAATTAATAAATTTTGAATACATAGTTCCATTTTCATTTTCAAAAGTATTCTTGCAAATAGGGATAAGGATTACATACCAGCTGAGTAGCTGTGTAGTAAAATAAAACATCCTGAATGTGTTCTTTAAGTACTTACAGATACTTTTCATTTAGACTTGAAATGAGGGACCCCTTAATGTTGTGGTGTCTCTCAGAGGTAGCATAGGAAGTATACAGCCCAGCATTAAAATTATTTTTATAACTGTGAGTGGGTGGTAGTGGAAACTACAGTGATTG
>PVIC010044711.1:0-14916 GCA_004025085.1 Thryonomys swinderianus
TAGAAGTTTCATTTTTTCTGACTGTACCATTCTTATTCAGAAAACCTGATAAAAACCAAAGTCATTAGCCTGTTTATCAGAATTTCTCTCATTCTTTGTATTTTTTAAAAGTCTAGCAATTATTTTAACCAGGAGATATTTCCCCCAGGGCATACATTTAGAGTTAGAGTTAGAGCCCAGAAGAAAGGGTGTCTGTAGAAATGCTTCTGAGCCAATTTTATTGACAAAAGTATAAACGGCCTATACATAGTATCCATGCTCTGCCTGAAAGATAATTCATGACCTTTGTTTTTCATTGCTGTTGTTGAACTTTAATGAACCCCCATAGATTATCATATTTCATAGATAATATTTTCTCTTCTGAAAGTCACTCTATATTGAGAGCAGAGTTTTATTCAATAAGAGAAGATTCAACCTGCTCCCCAACTACCCGCAAGCATCCTGAAAGTTAAATAGCTTGTTTCTCCACAAATGAAAGACTTAACTAAAATAAGCAGTATGAACAATCTCCAACTGTGAACTAATTAAAGACAATTCCCTTTCAAGGTTTTTTTCAGTAGATGTCATTTGAGATTTTGTTTTGCTTTCCTTAAATTTGTCCTATTTTACATACCTGCTCTTTCTAAGATTTATCCATAAGTGGGATGATATTTCAATACTGGAGTCAGTGGCATCCTAATTTAAATTAATATTTAGGTATCTACACATTGTAAGTCAAGAAAGATAAAATTTTATGAAGACAGTAGAAGCAACTTGCATTAACAAATAGGTGACTCTCCTTTTCTGTCTGCTCTTGTTATGTTCAGAAAAGATAGAATAAAGTAAAGATGTCATAGTCATAGAGTTATACTCTTAATTTCATTCATAACATCAGTTCCTGGTTCTTCCACATATGGTGCCAAATTCTGGTGTTGAGAAAGTTGGAGAAAATAATCATAAAGCAGTTTAGGTAAAACCTAATCTTAAAATGGTATTTTTTTTCCTTACTAAATAGCAGAAAAGCTAGAGGAGTAAAGTAAGACCTGAAGAAATGTAATGAAAAGACTTTGAGGTGGGGGATACTGGTAGCTCAGCAAGGATGAACACTTTCCCTAGAACTGGGTCCAGAACTTCCTGCTGACTGGAACAAAGATCATCATTTCTTTATCATTTTCTACAAAGAATTTCTTTTAGAGGTTATAAATAATTCATTGAGAATACAAGAATTGGACACCATGTGGTTATTTCCTCTATAGTACTTACAACAAAGCATGTCCTCTAGGATCTGAATAAAAGCATACTGCTACCCAAAACACACATATAAAACCATCATTTTCTCTCTAAATAGCTTTCATGCTGATGAACCTCATGTTCAAGGAATCTTATTTTGATAGCCATGATTCACACTTTTAATCTGACAGTCTTGAATTTGATTTCCAGACATCTTACTATACTTGATTTGAGTATTTTTAAAGCTTTGATTCAATTCTTTTAAAAATTCATTTGAATTACTCTGTTTCATAGTTTCTGCCATCTGGCACTTTCCTACCAATCAAAAGGTATTTCTCATGATTCCATTCATAAACCTTCTGTTCCTTCCAAATTAGTTTTATTTTTTTTCTCAATGTTTTCTAAAGGTATTCCTTAAAGAGAGTTCAGGCTCATGTTGGCTTCCAGGCTCAGTTCAGAACATACATGTTTTGACGTCTCCATTAATTCCTTAAGGTATGCTTTACTACTAGTGTTCTATGGCTTATTATATACTTGTCCTCTTCAGTTTTATGTGTAGTTTGCTGGGGTTTTGTTTTTTGAGGGGAGTGTTTTTTATTTATTTGTTTTGAGATGGGGTCTTACTATGTAGTTCAAGCAGCCCTAGAACTCACTATGTAGTGCAGTCTGGTCTTGAACTCACGGTGCCACTTCTACTTCAGCTTCTTGAGTGCTGGGACTAAAGGCCTGCACCACCATGCCTGAATAGGTTCCTAACTAACTCAGTGATCTCCCAGGTGTGCACCCCAGAATAGGGTATGGTATAGCCACACCGCCCAGCAGATTCTCACCCAGCCCATTGAAAAACATTGTAGGGACTCAATACTCTGAACTCTTTCCAGAATTATGATAGCTCTAATGGAGCCACTGACTACTTAGCATAACCATAAGCTGCCCCAGGTATCTCCGTCTCTGTGCAATTGCTAGGAAATACCTGGGAATAGATGCAATGGGGTATGTGCAGGAGAAACTTGAGTCAATTTGAGGCTGTTTAACAGGCAGTGTGTCTCTTCCATCTGTCTCTTCCATTATAAGGAGATCACTTATAAGAAGCAGGTGAAGGAAGGAAGCTGTGCCCTTTGTCACTTAGTGAAGGTGAACACCCTGGATCATTAGGAGGCCCAATGAACTCTTGAAAAGTAGAAATAGACATTGGTAGAATTAAGCCAGTGAGATCTGGAATTGTTGCTAGACTACATATCTTTACTGGTTAATGTTAGAAACTTATGCAAGAAGAGGACAAGTGTCATTGAAAACATACCAAAATCCACAAGCAAACAAACAAATACAAAAACCAAAACAAACAAACAAGAAACCCCAAACTACACTAAAGTAAAATCTGTGGCATTTAATGAGTAGTCTGTTGGTGGCTGAAAAAACCCATGATTTAGATCTTGGTCACTTGCTGAAATCGGCTGCCGCACCACCAGATGCTCACATTCGCTATTGCTGCTGCCTGGGAGAACTTGCAATGCCAGTCACGTGAGTGATGAGCTCTAAACTCTGGAAAATGGCACAACAGGAGTATGCTTGGTTTGACTGACTGGCAGATCCTTACAAGAAAGATGACTCAGCAAAGAACACCTCCGTCAGAAAGCATAAATTTGAGGAAGTTTATGGAGTCACAGACCAGTAAGAATAGGAGAAAAAATTGAAACACTCTTTGAGGACCAAAGCCTGTTACAACTTAGCTGTCAGGATAAAGATCAGATTTAGAGAGTGGCTTCTCCCCTGGTTTGAAAATCTCTTTCCAATGGAAGTACCTCAGGGAAGAAGTGAAACCAAGGAGCCTTTCTCTTCTGAGTGTGGCAGCCTCAAGAGCTCTCTCTTTCCATACAGAGGAGATGGAACATGAAAACAAATGCAAGAAGATGTAAACAGGGCTTAGAGGGAACTGGGCATTGATTCCTGGCCAACTGACCAGTAACAGCAGGTGGAAAATCTACTGGCATCTGGAGAGTCCTGGGAAAAATTTATCTGGGTCTTACCAGTCCTTGGGTGTCCAACTTCCTACAGGCCAGACATTGATTAATGAAGCTGTACTGCCCCAGTAAAGGCATATTCTACAGACACTGCTTCAGATGCAGCCAGCAGAGTTCCTGGCAGATGGATTTTCTAGAGCCATGAAAAAAATGAGCAAGATACTCTTCCGAGAGCCCTTTAGGTCTTTTCTGGGCACTGATTTTCAGCTCCCAACACAAAGGAATTCCAAGATCTCATAAAATGCTATAAACAAGAGACTCCTAGACATCCACACACCTCCCTCTTTCCTTTTCTAGTGTGTTTCTACTTTAATTCTATCCCATTTCATAGTGAAACATCGAATGTACAAGCTGGAAGAAATGCAGAAAACCTATGTCCCTATTTCACGAGTCTGAACCTGGAGATGATGGCGCAGCATCCAGGGACCTTGAATCTGAACTTGATATGATGACAAGGAATCTTTGGGAGGTGTCATAATAAAAGAGCAGAGGGACATTTTAGGACTAGAAGAGTCAGCTGTGACTGCTGCTTACTCAATGTCCACATCAGTCCCCCATCCACAGGCCCCACTGAGGCTGGCCTAGCTCTGTTGCTAGGATCATGTACTCATTTCTGGTCAGTGTAGTAAGAGTGGAAATGATGTATTTAAAATATTCAAGAGTGCCAGGTGTGGTGGCTCACGCCTGTAATCCCAGCACTCGGGAGGCAGAGGCAGGAGTATTGCTGAGTTCGAGGCTTGCCTGGGCTGCATAGTGAGCTGAGGGCCAGCCTGAACTACAAAGCGAGACCCTGTCTCAAAAAAAAAAAATATTCAAGAGCAAATGTGTTAATATTCTGGATTTTGCACCTCTCAAAATAATTGTATAGAACAATGTTAGTCAATAGAAATAGACCTCAAGATAATCTGGGGTCAGTAAGATAAATTTCAGAGAAAAAAAAATTGAAGCATCTCTTACAAGTGTACTCTATTTGAGGAAAAAATAAGGTGCTGAAAACAATGAGTGAAAAAATAAATTCCAGTAGAGAATAATAAAAGTACAGAAATATAAGTTCAATGCAACATATAGCCTAACAAAAATAGTTTATTAAATACAAATGCAGCCCTATATGGTCTACATGTGATAAACATTGACTATAAAGACACAGACAACTAAGAGGATGGAAAGAAATATTCCATGTAGCATAAAGAAACCCATACGATTATATTTATCTTAAAATATACCTTAAGACAAAGTACTATCTTTGATAGAAGAAATTTCATACAGATAAAAGGTTTAAAATATTTATGGCTCTATAACATAGCTTTGAAAATACATAGCAGAATTTCTAGACATAGTTCATGAAGCAAAGAAAGGAACTGATGGGCCAGAGATTTGGCTCAGTGGATCCAGCGCCTGCCTCGCAAGCGCAAGGTCCTGAGTTCGATCCCAGTAACCACATAGAATGCTGGGCGTGGTGACTCACATCCTCCAGCAATCAATACCACATACCACAGTGCCAGGCGTGGTGGCTCATGCCTGTCATCCCAGCACTTGGGAGGCAGAGGCAGCAGGATTGCTGAGTTCGAGGCTTGCCTGGACTACATAGTGAGCTCAGAGCCAGCCTGAACTAAAAAGGAAGACCCTGTCTCAAAAAAAAAAAGAAAGGAACTGATAATGTATGATTACAGTTAATACTATTCTATCAGTAATTGGTAGAATAATTAGGAAAGTTCACTTTTGAAGTCCACCTAAATAGACAATGTATTACAGTATAAACCGCAGCAAATTAACACCAGTTATTGTGTTCATTGCATGTTTTCTGACATTGCAGATTTAACTGTATACCAATGACACTAAGGTATCTAGAGAATCCTTTGGTCTTTTTGAATTATGCAACACATTTCTATTCATGGATTAAAAAGAAATTAATTGGGAAATTTGAACATTTAGGTTAGAAAGGATATAAAAATATCAAAATTTGTTGAATATACCTAAAGTTATATTTAGACAATACTTTATAGAATTGTATACTATTGGAAAAAAACCACAAATGCTTACAAGCTAAATTTTCATTTGAAAAAGCTAGAAAATTATATATTTAGGGGGTGAGGGTATTGTGGGGTAGGTAGGGGAATGAGAATTAAATTCTGTCATATACAGGTAGAAATTCTCAATATTGAGTGTGATCATGATGTGTATATACAATGTACCAATAAAGATAAAAATAAATTTTAAAAAGCTAGAAAAATAGCAATTTTGCACAAAGTCAGTAGCATGAAAAAAATAATAAGAGTAGGAATCAATACAAGGGCAAACTAATCAAAGGAAATTCAGGTATATTATCTTCTGGTGGGATAATTTCAAATGCAAAACATATTAAGAGAAAAAGTTACAAGTGTGTATTGCATTCTAGGTTGGGTCTTTGAAATATGATGTATGTCAAGCAAGTTTTCATCACCGTGGGGGAAATACTTGATTGTTGGCTTCCCTTACCAGAGCCAGGACAGAGAATGGTCTGTGCCGATGATGAAAGTGAGGAGATGGATCCCGTGGACAGAACTGGCGCTCACAGTAAGGCCCGGAGCACAGGCTTGTACAACCAGACAGGAAAAAGACTCAGAAGCATAGAATTCCTCAAGTGCTAGGGGGATTTCATGGTGGTTAACTGATTGGAAAACTTGATGACTCATGCTTAGTTATACATACAATGAGGCATTTAAAATGCATTTTATCAGAAACTATTTCTATTGCAGATGGGAAAGTTATACTTCAAACTGGCTACAGTATTTCAAGAAAAATCTTTGGTAAGAGAAGCAAGCAAGTATGACAATTTTGGGAGATGCAGGGCATGTTAATGATTGCTTATCATCTAGAAATTCTTTTTCTTTTAAACAACCTGAAATATATGTGGTAATAACATTCATAGAGGGGAAAAATTCTCATTAGCATAATGAATAGGCATGTAAAAGCAAACAAGAAGTGCTGACTACTCCGTTTGTGATTATAATTCTGCTTTTTTTTCTGGGCTATTTCAGAGCAAACTTGTAACCAATTCTTTTAAATAAACATACTCTTTTCCTGAATATTTTATACTTCTTGTCCTCTGCTACTCACTCCCCAGAAAAATTAAACCAGATTTGGGTAGGAGCTGGAATTGTGAGCAGAGAAAGAAACTTCTAATACAGGAGATTTTTAAATGTCATTTTCTAAAAGACTGCTAGGGATAGAAATAAACTAGACATTTCCCAGTTCCCCTGCCCCTACCACAAATTCTGCTAGCCAGTTGGCTATAAACTTATCTAGCCTTAGTTCATACAATCTAATACCAGGAAAAATGTAACCACCTTACCCCTGAATTTGTTTTAGGCAACAGAAATATAGATTAAATTTTCTCTCCAATATATATTAGATTCAGAAGAAAGTAATGTGATAATCTGACAGCTAGGAAAGCTATTTAGGGCTAAACATGCCTAGAATAGTTCCTTTTGTTATCAATTTCTGATAACTGGATGACTCAAAAAGATACTACAAAGAAAATCAGAATATACCATTATTTCTTTCCTTTCAGATATGTATTTTATTTCTAAGACTGATTCTCCAAATTAAATTAGGAAACGTTTTTGCCTTTGACTTTCTAATCATACACAATGAAAAAACTGTGATTCCCTTGATTTTCTAAATCCAAGCATTTACTTTTCTTTTTAAGTGAAGTACTAATAAAACCAGTTACATCTCCCCAGGATGAAGTATTTGTTAGGTTCTACATAGTCTAAAGCCCTTCTTTATAATGGACTAATATGGTTTGATTCTCATCAATAGCTTGGGACAATGTTAAATGTGGACTAAAATGCTAGAAAATACTAGTGTCATTGAAGTCACCACTTCCAGCTCTATGAATTATCACCAAAATTCCATTTCTTTTTTTTTTATAAAAACAAACCAAAAATTATGTCTCTTTTTTACATACATAGATATAGTTATTTGTAGTCCTTGCCTCTGGTCTTAACATTAAACCTTTCTGAGGCCAATACAGTATTCCTATTCTTGAGTCATTACCCTGAATTTCAGTAGCATCCTATATTGATTTTAAAATCTTGCTTATGGCTTTCTAGTCGTTTCATGGTTTAAGTATTCTATACCTTTCAGATTGATTACTTCTATATTATCTGTCACTTTTTTATTGTCAGAGCAGGGGCTGCTTTCTGCTCTGTTGTCACAAATGGATTCCCACGAGGCTAACACTTTTCATGCATCTTACCAACAGAAATTGCTACTTCTTGAAGTAAGTAATTTGGAGCTTCTTACAGCTTTATAAAACACAGGTGTAACACTTTTTCCACTGGGTTTTGGATGCTCGCTTATCTGAAGGTTTGTTCTTTAAGAAATCACTCTGGAAAAGCTTTTGCAAACACTGGATACATTTGTTTCTTGATAATTGTATTGCTTTCCTGTATTTTTCTTTCTTAAAAGTATATCAGGTAACATTTTTTTTTGTAATTTGATCACTGTTTAAATTGCTTTCTTGTCTGTGTTAAGGCTTTTCTCACATTATTGAAAGGCTTTTCCCAAAGTGGATGTCTATATACTACACTGATACAGTATAATTTGTTCAAGTTTGCAGTAAACTTAATAGTGTATCTCCCTTCTCTAACAAAACTAAGAAAATGCAGGTAGTTCCAGAATTTCTTCCACAAATGTCTGCCTTCAATCACATTAGTACAAAACTAATTGCTAAATGTGAATTAGATATTTTGTAGTGATTTAAGTCCATTGAAAAATAAATATATCTAAAATAGTATTGTAAAATGAGTCACAATTTTCAAATTTAAAAAAGAATCTGTATTTTCATTAATAGGATTATAACTTAAAAAAGAATATCAAACTGATTATCATTTTAGTGCCAATACTATAATAATATTCCTATAACTATAAACTTAATTATTAAAAACCTTTCTTAGAATCCCAGAATGTAGGATCTAAGGGGCACTCCAAGATAATCTAGTCCTAACTCTTTATGTCAAAGAATGAAAACTGTATCCTTTTATTAGGATAAATAACTAGAGACAGGAGTGGGTATTGCAAAGCATTTTTTAATGCCATGAGAAGTGGATTTTATCTTCATTAATGTGTATGTTTTGGAACTTTTTCCAAATTGTTCTCAGAATAAAGACAGGAAATTGAGAAACATTCTGAAATAATACTTGTATCCATGGAGTGCCCAGGCTTGCCTTGAATTTCAAAGGTGGTTTAGTTACCAAAAGTGAGTCATTCCGATGCAATAGGTTTTAAGTGCTGACAACCCCACAGTGTTTACTTTTCTGAAGCAGAGGACAGCTGTCACATGATTAATTTATAATAATTACTATGCATAACCAAAGTAACTCACATTTTTACAAGTACAAAGTTCTTATAAAAAAAAACCCAATAGATTCTGCAACTTGAAATGATGGGTCCGTCTGACTACTTTACGCTGGGTCATAGGTGTGAAGGCCACCAGCATCCTGTGCTCTGTGTGTTAAAGGGAAAAACCACAGAAGTGGATCATAACAGTGAATAATTTGCAACGTGTGGACACTTCTGTTGTAAAAGATCATGTCATTTAGTTCTTTTCTAGAAAATTTCTAGGAGGCAAAAAATGTAAACTGTTATTCTGTTATTAAGTATCATTTCATTAGTTTGCTAATACAGCTACAAACACGAGTTTATAAACACAGACCCTGGAGTTTAAAAGTGTATTATATTACAGTTTCGAAGGTCAGAAGTGAGAAACAAGTCCTATGGGTTCAAACTGAGATGTAAGCGAACCGTGTACTTCTGGTGGCTTGTTCTGAAAGGGCATGTCCCTGACCCACCAGCTGCCTTCCTCTTGCCAGGTTATCTTCGCCCTTCAGTTCCTAAATCTCCTTCCTCTGTCTTACGAGGTCACTTGTGATTAGCACAACCTAATTAATCCAGAATAATCTCTCCACCTCAAAATCCTTAACTAAATTACATGTTCAAAGTAGCATGCCCCAGAGGATTATATTCACAGATTCCAATAATTAGGATTGGCTCACTTTAAGGACCATTATTTAGCAGACTACAGTTAGTTGTAGTTGTTTTTTAAAAACTTAAATCTGTACTGGTACATTATACATACACATCGTGATCACACACAATATTGAGAATTTGTACTAATATATGACACAATTTAGCTCTCATTTTCCCATTCCCCTACTCACCCTACAACTCCTGCCCCTTATATACATAAGCTTCAGTTCTTTTTTTATTACCATCATATTTTCCTGCCCCTTGTCACTTACCCCTACACCCCATGTCCCTTTGAGTATTTTCTATTTCCCATGTCACACTGCAATGCTACAACACAAGCACAGATACCAATGCAAACTACACATGTGGAAGACCAGAGAAAGTTGGTGACAGATTTTATCAGGATTTACCTATACGTGATACACTAAAAGCCTCTGATTTTTCCTAGAATTTTCCGATGGTTCCTTCCAGTCTTCATGATCTCTTTACTGACAACCCTCCCACTCTGTGCCACAAATATAACTTTGGGTTATTCATGGACTTTTTTATTCACTAAAACATTTCTCCCATTAGTTTATAGAGGGTACTAGATCTAAACTGCATCTACTCTTACATGAGTAGAGTTTGTCAAACTTGGTTTGTAATAAGCATCAATTTGATCTACAAATGTAGCTCATATAAGTAGTTCTAATATATATATAGTAGTTCCAATCCTAGGGTTTGCCTTAATTTAGTATACTTATGTCCTATTAAAGCAATAATGATAAGAACATAAAGATATAAAATGGAGAATCACTATCCTGTTACACAAGGTGGAATTAGATTTTAAAAATTAAATTATTATCTATATTCTTATTTCTGAACTATTACTAAAATCTCAAGTGTTTGATAAAAAAGAAAAAGAGGATTAACACTATGGGTGGTCAAATTTCATAAGCAGTGAACAGATTTTGCAAATAAATATTTTTTCAAGAATTTTGACTTTTCTGAATGCATTTTATATCAAAATGAGTACTTACTAATCCAAAAAGTTTGGCAGCCAAAATAAATCAATTAAATTAAAAAGTACTAAATAAGCAATATATTCTTTGTTCTCAACATTTTGTTTCACCAAGTATTATGGAGTTAAATCTTGTACCATTTAAAGATGCATTAGTGCAGCAATCATTTTTTCAACCTTATTGCATGAAAGCAGTTGTATCTGTGAAAAGTCAAGTGTAAAGGTCTCTTGGAAACAGTAGTAACTGAACATCAGTGTATGTGTAGCTGTGACTCAGTTAACAGTGATTGTTACTCATCATCAATGCCTCTCTTTGATCAGTTTATAGAAAGTTATCAACCTAAATTGGATTTCCTATATGAACAAAATTTGTCTAGATCATTCTCAGAAGTTTTTGCTCACAGGACCCATCCTTAGGAACCTAAGAGGTTTCTGATTTGCATAGTATATATATATATATATATATATATATATATATATATATATATATATGTATGTATGTATGTATATATGTATATGTGTGTGTATGTGTGTATGTGTGTGTGTGTGTGTGTATACATTCCACTGATTACCATTTGGGGAATAAAAACTAGGAACTTAAAAATATGTATCAATTCACTAAGAAAAGCATCAATAAGTTTCAGATATTTATAAAAAATAACTGTCTTCCATAACAAAAAAAAGTGCCTGGTTGGCATTAATTTACACTTTTTCAAATCTCTTTAATATCTCACTTAGTAAAAAAGAGAGATAAATTCCTTAATCTACCTCCACACTGACTACACTGGTCTATTGTTGAATGGGCTACTGTAACTGGAGAAATTCCAGGCTTCCATCTCTATAAGGAAATAGGAAGGGTGTTTACCAAGATTTTTTTTTTTCATTTAGCCATAGGTAGTTTTTAATGCTACACTAAAACTCAGTAAGTAGCAATTTCTTAAATGCCATTTATAATTAGCATTCTGGGGTCATGTCAATAAATATTTTATATCCTGTTAAATAAATAAAATCTATTGTTCACATCAAATGTTGGTTATTTTGAAAACATTAGTCCACTGAGTTATATAGATCAGTCAATATATTTAGTTATTTGCTTATTTTTGGTGCTAGAAATTGATTCCAAGCCCTTATACATGCTAAGCACATCCTGTACCACTGACCTACAAATTCAGCCGCAAATAGTGACGTACTTATTACACAATATTGAAAAAGTTTCATGTGTTAACATACCTAATTTATTAGACAATTCTTTGCAGTTTGAAAAACTATTGAGTGCAGAATGGCACACATTAATTTTTCCATAATTTTCATTTCAGTCTTCCTATTTTGTTGCCTTTCAGTTGTTCTTTTAAGTAAAAATATGTTCTTTTCTTCTTAAGTGACTAGTTCAATTCACTAATCCAAATATCAAACAAGTGCTTTCCTGAAAACAGCCTACTTTGGTGAGTTTTATATGTTCTCATTTCATCACAGAGAATATTAAAGAGACATGTACTCAAGTGTTGAAATTTAATACAATTAATATTTACTGCAGCACCAAGGAAATTCGTAATTAAAATTGTCCATGCAGGCGCATGGCAGTGAGGAATACAGTGAGTACTGTCAATGCTGCTGCGTGGTTCATGCGCAGAGCCAGCAGTTTGAACCAATGGTACCTTGCATCCGGAGCACAACGTCAACATGCTGAGAGTAGATATCTCAGTATTACGTGAAAGTAGTACATATTTTGAAGACTCTACCTTCTCCAGGAAGAATCTGTGTACCCTAAGGGTTTTGTAGAACATAATGTAAGAATTTCTGGTCTAGACAATAAAAGACATGGAATGAGTAAAAACAGCAACACTACTTAAGAAGAATAACATTGTTTTTCAAAACCAAAATTCAGTATTTCCTACATGTGCTTAGGCAAAATAAAATAAAACATAGTTATTAAAAAATAAGAAAGATTTCAGAAACATGATGCAGAAATAAACAAAGCTCCAGAGGCCTGAGCATTTGAAGGAATGCAGCTCTCATATTGATTGAGATGTTTGGCAACGGACAGTTTGGTTTCTTTTACTTAAACATGCTTCAGGGCTTTAAGCTTAGGACATTGAGGTCTGTTCTTACTAGTGAACAATTCCTGAGAGTTTGCAAACACTTCGGATGGACAGAACTTATTTAGGCCCAAAGTATTTTTGATGAAATGTAGGAAATCAAATAAGCCCAGTTAAAAATATCGCACACAATTTAGTAAAATGTTTAAGAAGTGCTTATCAAATTGCTTGGCCTACATATAGTTGTGGGTTTACAGCTCTGGCTCAGTGTATCTGCGGCATTTTGTGATCCTGAGATATAAGAGTAAAATGGTCACTTAGAGACAGATAGGCCACAGCCACTTCTCAAAGGATCAAAGCATCCAAATCACTGTTGAAACAGTAAGACCATTAGGCCCACTTATCTAAAACTGTGGGCATGTTAAGGAAACTTACAAAGAGAACATACTCTTTTTAGCTATTCCAGTTTCTTTCTCCATCAAGCATTAAAACCTAAGTAAAATGTGCATTCAAATCACACCTGTTTCAGTTTCTCAAAAGTGCGATTTCAGCTAATTTAACAATTCATTCCTCTTAGGGATACATTTTACTGGGAGATTTAAGCTAGGGAGATCAGCCTGAGTAAATCATGCAGTTAACTGATTTTTGATAATAGAAAAATTTGGCTGGTTGGAAATGCTTAAAGACTGCAGACGTGCCAAATGCGAGGGTCACTAGAAAGAATTCTGCTTCTATAACCAGGAGGCAAAGGCCTGAGTTTCATGTCACTAACTCCAAGTGTCATTGTCTAACAACCTGTTCTTGGTCTATTACCCAAAAACAAGAATTAGAAAGTTGACAGAAATAATAAATCCAGGGTTGCTCTGAAATATAATGCACAGGGGTGGCTGAATATAACCAGCTTTTATATTCTTTCTGTCAGATTTCACCCATCAGCTTAAAATCCTTAGAAAAAAATGATATTTATTTGAGAGGCAAATAGCAGCATGTTATTTCCTGGCTACACATGTCAAATTTTAAGCTTCAGAAAAGCTAAACCACGTTTTGTCCCTGTAGTGTGGAATTCATAATGATACAGTCATTTTATTTTGAGGGGAGCCAGTATTATCACTATTGTTATTATCTAGTTCCTTTCAGTGGTCAGTTCAGGGGCCACCTCTATGTATTGTTGCATAAAGATAATATTCATGATCATCTTTAAATAGCAAGCAAAACCTTCCTCCGTCCCTGTAGTTACAAAAACTAGCTGCTCTCTTATGAGGTACTAAATCAGGCAAACAAGGAAGACTGTGAACTTAGGAATATAAACGTTTTTGTTTTCTTAAAGAGGGAAAATATGTTTGAGTTAGACTATAAGCTATTAGGACTGATAACTCATATATATATATATATATATATATATATACACACACACACCCACATATATATATATATAGATAACTACATATATATTATTTTATATTGTAGACTCTTTCATTCTTTCCCTATTGCCTACTTTACCATTCCTGAGACATGTTTCAAATTCTTTATAGCACAAACACAGACTCTTAAAAAATATTGAAATTACCTGAGAGAAAAAAAAATCAAACATTAGTATAAAATAGAAACTACTTCCAGCTAGCCAATCACAAATTTAAGTCTAAAGCTTCCTAGCAGACATTATTAAAGGCAAAACCTGGTCAATTCAGTCCACTGAAGATCAAGCAAATGGATACTGCACGATAAATACTATTCCTACTCATGATACACTTGTCAGGAACTTCTGGTTCTAAATAGATACTGTGAATGTTATGAAACAGTAATTATAACAATACATGATCAGAAACAGCTTTCTGCTAGACTAATTTCATTCAAGAAAAGGTATTTTATATTATCTACAAGAATGGATTATTGGATAGTCATTCTGAGCCAAGACTGAATCATTCCAACACGAGTTTGTAGCTTCTGAGTGTGACTCTGTGGTCCTGACAATGCCCACAACTGCCTGTGCTGCTTCCTGTGGAGGAATGATTGACAGGCACCTCCCTACCACTGCGGCAAAGCTGGGGGTGTAGTTCAGCGGCTCCTGGGGATGCTGGGAAGGAGCCACCTGTGTCCCAACAGGGTGCTGCCGAGGGAGAACGCACAGGCAGGTGAAAGGTTTGCTTGGCTTCCTGTGTTCCTAGTGCCTGGCAAAAGAGCTGGTGTAGGACTGAAATGGATACACTACTGATTTTATTTTTATGTTCAATTACCTCTATTCCTATATGCCATGGTTCCTGCTTTAAAAAAGAGAATTTATTCTTTTAAAAATAATTGATATCATTTGATATACGTTTTCTAAAAAAACCTATACTTGACCACTGAGGTATTTAGACTTTTTTTTTCTTTTTGTTTTTTTTTTTGAGACAGGGTCTCGCTTTGTAGTTCAGGCTGGCCCTGAGCTCACTATGTAGCCCAGGCAAACCCCGAACTCAGCAATCCTTCTGTCTCTGCCTCCCGAGTGCTGGGATGACAGGCATGAGCCACCACGCCTGGCACTGTGTGGCATGTGGTGTTGATTACTGGTGGGCGTGAGTCTCCACGCCCAGCATTGTATGTGGTTACCTGGATTGAACTCGGGACCTTGCCCTTGTGAGGCAGGCACTGGAACCACTGA